>BLFK01000662.1:0-20000 GCA_014634185.1 Astreopora myriophthalma | reverse complement strand
GCTTGTATTTTTTCTTTGTTTTGAGTGTTTTTTTCCTTTTCTTCCTTCCTTCATTTCTTCTTTAGTTAAACGAAGCAGCCCAGAGTATTGAAAGTCCACATCATCAGCCATATCTGAAAATAACCTCCAGGTAGTCTGGGTGCAATTTTCGTTGTTTCCGCAAAAACAGTGTTATTACTAAAAAACAGTTGATAACATTTGCTAGTTGACCTCCAGTAGTAAGGCCGCAAGCACTTGAATATGTTATATTAGCATTGTCAAAACTGAAACTGAAATTGAAACCTCTAAATAAAGCGTTTAATTGTTTTTCATTAATGCACCATAAATGGACTTTCTATCACGACATTTTACTCAGGGCTCCCGATGCTTTCTTGGAAAATTGACGATTAGTTTCACAGTGCTTCTTCCAAATTGGGTCTGATCAGGTAAGTTTTATTCATGTAAATGTATTGTTAACCTTGCAAAACGCTTCTGAAGTTAACGAGTTTTGAGAAAAGAAGGTATTTTTCTGTTTTCTGCGTACGAATGTCATCGTCTAGCCTTTCTCAGTGTTCCTCGCTATGTCATGAAGACGGTGCGGCCCTGCAGTTCCGG
The DNA here is from genome assembly GCA_014634185.1 of Astreopora myriophthalma. Classification (NCBI taxonomy): domain Eukaryota; kingdom Metazoa; phylum Cnidaria; class Anthozoa; order Scleractinia; family Acroporidae; genus Astreopora; species Astreopora myriophthalma. The sequence goes on along the minus strand of BLFK01000662.1, from coordinate 19,406 downwards.
GCGCTGGTTTTGCTCGGAGATGTTTAAGGTTCAACTCAATTCCGCTCCTGGCTGCATTCCGAATTCTCTTTCTGGATTCGCAAATAGCCAACTGGTTGCCGCGTACCTTCTTTTCATCTCATGCACCACCACATAAGTTCCAATTCTTAGTCAAGAAATTTCTTGTTTTTTCTTTTTTAACTTCCCTTTTATCCGTAACAAGCCTTCATAAGTGCCAAAATATATAAGTACACAATAGAGAGTAATGGCATTTTTTATCAATTGAGTTTACCAGCTCATATTAGGTCCGTTTTCTCGGAAACGGTTCAATTAATCGATTCATGCAGAGCCAGTCATTTGTAGCCTGGAGCACTTTTGTCGTATCCCGGAACTCTGTCGCAAAAGAGTGCAGTTCTTTAAAAGATGATTTTTGCACGTCGAAATATTCTAAAAGTGTTTCGCAGCCCTTAAAACTATCCACTTAGCCAAGGATATAGCCACAGAATCGATAGGGAACTGATATCAGTTTAGAAAGTATATTTGGCCTCAAGAAGTCGACTAGTGCCACATTCTTCCTCGTGCAATTTTGACATCGGGGAATTGAATTTGTGAACAAAACTGGGTTCGATACAAGATAAACTCTGTTGATTTACAGTTGAAAGCCCGTTACCCAAGCAAACCGAACGGACCATAGATAGTTTCCATATCAACGGGATATCTGCATTTAAGCGGGTCATTGTAGCCTCAGGCTTTGTGGTCCAGTGGCTAGAAAGCCAAGGGCGAACCCTAGCAAACCCCGCGTATACGAAGAAATGTCTTGGATGAAACCATCTCGATCTGATCAAACTAGGCGCTTACAGGCGGATAGGAAATTTCCATCAAACGCACAGAGCGGTCTGGGTAATTTTCCCACTTAATCGCTGTCGAAGATTTGAGGAAACTTGAAATCCGACATTCAAATAAGAAAATTCTCTGTTTTGCGCTACGTTACAATTAACGCTACAATACTTTTGCCATGCAAAAATACACTTTTCCACAACTTTTATTTGACTACAATACAGGAAGATTATTTCAGTATGAATAAATAATTGCTTTTTGTTAAAGGGAGGTGTGTCAAAAACAAAATGTAGTGTGGAAGGCTTAAAAATCGATTTACAGGTGGAGCATTTTCTTTATTTCATTTTTTTTAAATGTTGTTCTTGTTGTTGTCGTTGGTGGCAAATGGCTAAACAATAACTATACTTATTGCATGTGCAGATGGCGAAACCTTTCAAATGTCTACCGAACAGAATTTATCAAGTAGATCTCAATTTCCCCCAAGAAAAACCTCTGTAATAGCGCCAACTCTGACACGTCTATTTTTTCAAGCAAGCAACTGTTAAATTTAGAAGTGAGAGGCAATCGAATTTTCGGCCATAGTTGGGCAATGAAATGTACCGAAACTCGCGCCCGAACGTGCAACATCGATATATTTTCCTCTCTGTTCCAAACAAATATTATATATTGTTTTGTGACATACCGTTGCTGTGCCGTTTGACCTCCAGTGCGATGTGATATTAGCACTGTGAAAACTGAAAATGAAACTGAAACCTCATGCCGTGACTTTCGCAGAAAACTGTCTATTAGTTACAAAGTGCGTCTTCCATATTGGGTCTCCTCAGGTAAGTTTTAAACATGTGAATGTATTGTAAGGATGCAAAAAAGTTCCTGAAGTTAACCAGTTTCGAGGGGAAAAGGTTTTCTTCAACCTTTTTTGTGTGTATGTCATCGTCTACTCTTTCTGTTCCTCGTTATGTCTTGAAGACGATGTGGCCCTGCATTTCCGGGCGCTGGCTTTGGGCTCGCAGATGTTTAAGGTCCAATTCAATCCCTACCCGGGCTGCATCCATCTCGAATTGTCTCACTCGCCTAGCAAATAGCCAACTGGTTGCCATCTACCCATCGAGTTTCTTAAAGCTGTGGCGAATCTTATTCTTCTTTTCATCTCATGCACGACCTAGGCCTAGACACAAATATCCCGAAAAATTCCCTAACAATCTGTCCGGAAATTCTCAAAGTTTTCCCTAGAAATCCCTCCAAAAATCTCTAAATATCCCCAAAAGTTTCTACAAATCCCTAAATGTCTCAAAATTTTCTAAAAATCTCTATTTTTCCCACAATTATTTTTTAACGAAACCTTAGCTCTCCCTTGAAAAGAAAACGGCAAGCACATTTTGTACGCCGGATAGCACTTTTATTAAACAAAAAGCACTCAAATGGATCAGTGTTCCATGCCAGGAGTGCAAAACTGCTAGCTCGTGTGTAAATTTAAAAGCTGGAAAACTGAGACAGCATTCACACTCAAGAACGTGTAGTGCTTATATCATAGTCCTTGACAATAACGGGACAAAAACAAGGAAAAGTACTCGTATAGAATGTAGTCATAGATATCCTGACTCCTGGCTGTCAAACAATTTGCGCCAAAGCTTGAAGTGTCTGGTAAGGGATAGCTAACACTGTAACAAGACTATTCTCAACGATTGTTAACTCGAAGCATCAGAGCTGCCTCAATGTAATCTTCTAAAGCATCATGCTGTTGGTCACCAAACATTGTTACCAGCAAAACAAAAACAAACGAAAACACCCTCTCAGCGGCAGCAGAGGATGGCTGTACAAGGGCGATTTTCTTGACAGCAGAGGCCCAGGATGGTATTTCTGCAGCGTTGTTTCTCCACCATCGCCATGGAATGATCATGATGGGGTACATTAGATGCCATGATGGGGTACATTAGATATGGGAAACACCGCTGCACAATTGGATTGCAGTCTAGCAGTCACCAACTCACCAAGTATAGTAAACAATGAGACAAAATTTTCATTTCTTAGGAATTTTAAATAAAACGGTAAAGAATATGGAACAAGTTTTGTTCCAAATCATCTAAAAATCCCCCCAAATCCCATTTGTTTTTCTAAAAATCCCCCAAATTTCTAAAAATCTCCTGATGCTCTAAAAAGCTTTAAAAAAATCCGGCTTTTTGTGTCTAGGCCTAGCACGACCACGTAAGTTCCCAATCTCCCCAAATACCACCCGGTACAACAATTTTTTTCTTAAACATTATTTTTGGCCTTAAGCCATAATAATATTTTTCCAAAGAATATAAGTGTACAATAGTACAATAGAGAGTAAACATAATTCCTTCGTTTACACGCAGATATTCTAACACCTTGGGCTTAACTCAGTTCGGAACAGTCTCTGTTCTGCGAGAAAAAGGTTTCTTCATCAGTGGCGGTCGCTAAAATCGCTGCTAGTGTAACCCAAAGTACAAAAATTTACCGTAGCAAATCTTTACCTGATATCTGGCTTCTTTTGTGCTCAGCGCTAATATAAAGGACTTTAGATTCGGAGTTCACTTACCAAGCCTTAAAAGAAACCAATATCTGGTGAGAATTTGTCCCATTTTTTCCGTTTCTTTCTGATGTTCCCTTCGTCATTTCATTTTCGGAGCGTGAACAAAAATCTATTTGCTTGAACTCGATCGGCGAACGGTCAACTCTCGGCGCGGGAATCTCCCCAACCAAGAACCCAGGCTCTCTCTCTTTTCCTCCCTTGTCGTCGAGAGAGAGAGACCCTGGTTGGACCTGGTCACGTTGCCAGAATCTGGGTGGTAAAAAATAGTTGCCGTCAGGGAGGGGTAGTGAAGTGTCTAGTGGTCGCTTTCCCAGAAAAAGATCAGGAAGCTGGGCCATGACGTTTGTGACAAGGCCGGATTTGTGAAAACAACGGTTTCTACATCACACATGCAGTTTTGGTCAAGGTCAAGCAGAGCGTTGATAATCTGAAAGGTTTGTCATTTTCGAATGCCTGTGATACGGTCTCTGACTGAAGCGATGGCATCGAGATGTCAGATAAGCGAGCAGGAGTACCAGTGTCGGCGGCTTTACACTTTGACGGAGCTTGGAATAGAACATCCTCGAAGACCCAGGGGCGGTTAGCCTTGGGGGCGGGTTTTACCCATAACAAAACAACATGGCGGACAGGAAAAAGAAATCGTGGGGCACTTTTAAGAACGAGATGAAGGCAAAGAGGCGTCAACCTGGAGATGGCGTGGATGACCTTGAAATCGGGAATGTGCTTCATTGAGTGACAAGATGGTCCCTGCTCACCAGCCAAAACATCACATGACAATCCCTTGCGTTGTAATGAGGATGAAGCCAAGAAATTGAAGTGTTGTAGAAGACGAATATATAAACTACTTCTTCAATTCTCAGCTCAGATCGGTACATCGTTTCCGAGTTATTTGCCGAAGTGGCAAAGAATTTACCCAACTCATAGTCAAACCAGGTCAAGCGTGCTCCCCCAAGATTCTATTAATAACTGGAATATTGAAATTTGAACGCACAAATAGTTTTGTAACGTGACCATTGTGAGAAATACAGGATTGCGTTACAAGCAACCGTTGGCAACTTGAGAGGTTATTTAACAATTATTCCATGGGCGCGCGTTGGATATGAGATGGTAAATAGCCAACGACGCGCGCAGCGCGGAGTTGGCTATAACCAGTCTCATATCCAACAAGCGCGAATGGAATAATTGTTTTATTAAATTCTCAACCTTCGGACATTTGCTGCATTTGCTTCGACATTTGCTGCATTCGTTTCCATATAAGGTCAAACGCAGGTATAATGGCTGATAACCGAGATCCAGTGAACAAATGAGAAAGCTAGAATTGCATTATCCGAGGTTGAGAATTTAGTAAAATAAATGAAATATCGCCAGTTCGGAACAGTGCATTAAATTTATTTTATAAATGTTGAGTTTCAGTTTTATTTACAGTATTTAGAGTCTCAAATTAGCGCTATTTTACTTTTTATAATTTAACTTGTCCACAACCTCTTGTAACCTAACACCGCCTTGCTTCCAAGGGTCATGTTCTGAATTGATTAATGCGATCAAATCTCAAATAATCTTTTCATTATTAGGATCTAGCGGGGTACGCTTGCCCTGGTTTCACTGTAATAGAATTTTGAATGGGGCCGCCATGTTGGTGGACCTCACTGGTCTGGCTCTTATGTGTATGAACACAGCCCCTAATGTACTTGAAACGTTCAAACTGCTGAGAATCATAGGGAGAGACATTTTTCCAACCAAACATCCTTGGTATCATGGATTCCAGTTTCCTGATTCCGGATTTTAGGGTTGCCGTGAAACGCAAGGTGACAATTCGGAAACTCTAAATGCTGTATTTTTGAAACGCAGGACGGTACGGAACTGGAAACATGTAAAAATATTTATTTCTAGGTCATCTTCAACCTCGCATAGATAAAAATTTCGAAGGCCTTGCGATTATGATTTAGAATTTGATGACGTCACTATGAAAACCATCTCTAAAAAGGAGGCAGTCAACAGGACGGTTTCTTTCTGGCACGAAAAGATGGTGCGAGAAAAGCGTGCGATGTTGATTTTCTTCGCGGGCTAGCTCCGGGCCCTTTGCACGGATTTTCGATCGAAAGGTACGAGAAGAATCGTGAATCTTTCGGAATTTCTCTTTGCGAGGTTTGAAAGTTTCATCCGCGACTTTAACATCCTTCAAAACACCGCTTCGGCGGGAAAAGGGCGACAAAACATGACAGAAGAGATAATTTATAAACGTTTATAGGTGGTTTGCACGTTACGACATCGCTGCCATATTGGCTGATGAAAGCAATAGATCTCTCATTAGCTCTTTTTGTTCGTCAACCAGAATTTGCGGCTGGTACTTTTTACAGGTCACAGGTCACAGGTCCGTGTTTTTGCTAATAGTGGAACAACCCTAACCCCTTCCTAATGCTAACCTTAGGCCTAAATACTACACTAAGACAATGTTTAGGCCTAAGGTTAGTATTAGTAGAGGTTAAGGTTTGTTGAGTATTAGTAAATTAAAACAATGACCTGTGAACTGTAAAAAAATACCGGCGGCAGCATTTGTACATTTCACCATTGATATCTGTGTCTTTACAGATTGGTTGCAAACAGCCTATTTAGCATTGATCCACCCACACAATTGGCAAGAGGTTGCTGTAGGACGAAATTTCCGTAATCTCATACATTGCTGTAAAACTAGGTGTTACTGATAGCACGTGACGCGCTGCGAGGGGACACAAGAAATACGACAACGAAGCCAACGAGCTCTATTTGCATTATTTGCACAAATAGTGTTGAAAAGTTTTTGTAAGAGAACACAAAGGTCAATGAAAATAAATGGGTAACCCTCAGTCTTGTAACCGAACAAGTAGCGTGAACTTAGCTACTAATATATGAAGGCCATTTGATATATCTACGATATAATTTAACAGGTAACTTAACATGAACTCCTAACAGGACGTAAGAGCAATTACTGGTATAATTTAGGGTAATAGGATTTTATGTCACACAATACGGGCGAATTGCGTCAACGGGCGACTTTCTTGAATTGTTTGCTTCAATGGGCCATTGTCTACTGTTTGTTTCAACGCCCGATTGTCTTGAACTGCTTGCTCCAATGGGCGATTGTCTAAAATCAGTGGTTGATTGAGCTGTCCAGCGAGCTTGATTTGGCAGATAATTCAGAGACAATAGGGTCATTTATACGGGAGAAAATAAGACGCGTCTTACCTAAAACGCGTCTTAAATAGGACGCCAACTGTACCATTTATACGTTCGCGTCCTATGTAAGACGCGAAATTCTCGTATAAATGGTTCGCGTCTTATTTTGGGTGACTCGTCAACGAAATGACGATGTTGTTGTTGTCGTCATGCATGTGACAGGCATGCGCACTTATAGTTCACGTCTTATTTAGGACGCGAACCCATTTATACGAGGAAGTTCACGTCTTATTTAAGACGCGGACAAAATAAGAACAGCCCAAAATTCTGTTCCAAGGTAAGACGCGTCTTATGTAAGTCGCGTCTAAAATAAGACGCGGACGCTTGTTTTTTACCATTTATACGAGCAGTTCGAGTCCTATTTAAGACGCGTCTTAGCTAAGACGCGTCTTATTTTCTCCCGTATAAATGGCTCTAATGTCTCTGTAGCTGGCATATTTTGACTTTCAAGTGCACTCACGTACATTCTGTCTCCTTCGATTAAAATTCGGTCGTGACCGTTCGTAAACCGTTCGTGGCCTTGATGAATACTTCCAGCGATGGATGAAATTGCGTTTTAAACGAAAAATCGGTTGGAAATAAAAAAAAAAATCCTTACCTACTGATTGCACAAGGACGATTTCCACGAAGGTAAGAGGACCATGTGGGTTGCGCAACAGCAAATGCCGCTGATCCTGCTGACTGCATCTTCCCAAAATCACATCCAACCGACGAACCAGCGAAGAAAATCACGGTGAACGGATTAAGTGTTGGAACGTATATATAAAGAGCCCAGGCCCCACACGGTAACGAATAGCGTTGCTGCTCGCTAAGGCTCCCGGCAATAGACTATTTTGCTAATGGTAAGTTCCCAGTGAATTTTGGATATTTCCAGTCCTGTGCGGGGGCAAACGGACAAAATCTTTTTTTCAAAGGAACCGCCACCAAGGATTCACAGGAGACTTACCATTAGCAAAACAGTCTATTATCAAAGGTTTCACACACACACGTTGTCTGGGTCCCCTGTGCGTTAATATCACGAGTGGCATTCGCGACGAGTGATATTTGGGAAATTTGAAATGTAGCAAGCGGTATTTATCCCAACTTTAGCGGAGAGGACTGCAATTCGAAACTTGACATGCACATTGAAACGCTACTGAGTTTCAACTTTATCACAGCTGAGAAAGAGCAAATAACTTCCTTTCGTGTTCACTTGGTGTAGCTTTGTCAGAGCTTTGGCGCAGACTTTCATCAAAATATAAACCTTTTTCGCCATGAAGTGAAAACACTGCTCCGTAGGCGCCATATTTGTTTTTCTCAGACTGGCTTACGTGAGAACTTTCGAATATGAAAACTGAAATACATGTGGGTATTTCAAGTATTTGAAACAAATACGACTCATCTAAACTAATCAAACTACAGACAGCAACAACAACAACCACCTTATTTTAGCACGATAAAAATCAAAGTTATGCAGCTTGTGGGGTCGTGCAAATAAAAGCTAAACATCTAAAATAAAAATGAACATCATCTTGACAAGCTATATACATGATAAAATGGTTCATAAAAAAATTAATTGTTAAAAAACTCTAACTCAAACTATTTACATCAAACAGTGAGTATCTAATCGATTTAAAGGCGATGAGCATGCCCTTTACATCTAACCCGGATAACTCAAAATGCACAGATGTCCTTAGATATAGCTAAAATCTATACTTCTAAAATTTGAAGTAGACACGGAAGTCTCCCTAAATGTTAATTCTTTAAAAAGGTCACAAGATCGAAGTGTCTTTGCCAGACACTTAGTCCTTGTCCGCAAAGTCTTGTATGCTACAAATAATAGCGCTCACAATATCGGGCCTTTACAGGCAATGGCATTGTTCGTGTCAAAACGCGGGATCCTTAGTAAATCTTTTATTCGCAGAACTATGTCCCGAATCGTACTTGATTGCAATTGTGTCCGAAAGCTCCTGCGCTAGGCTATGGTGAAATGTTTTGTGCATAAGTTTCATTAAGGCAAGTTTATCGCGATAACTAAGGGATGCCAACAGGCATACTCGAGCACATCTAATGATCTTATATTCTTAGGTAAGTTAAAAATTAGTCTTGCCGCCCTACAATGCAGTCTTTCCAAGGAATGTAAAAGATCGGCATTTGAGCAGGACCCCAAAGAAGGAGGCCATAAGTTATTGATGGCAGTATAACTTTAAAATAGAAAGTAATGAGGACTTCATTTAGTAAAAATCTAGACCTTCTTATTAGGTCAAGTTTCTTAGCAAAGTTCTTCTTAAGATCTAGCATGTGCGGGACCCAACTAAGTTTGCCACCGACAGTCATGCCTAATAACCGAGTGCCCATGCGGATCGATATCATTGGGACTGCAGCATGAGTTTTACTTATTTACTCAGCTTAGCCTCACTTTTTTCGGGATGGGGAGTAGGAAGATTTAATAAACACCAATTGTACAACTCGTTTAAGGCTTCATTCAGCTGAGCTACCTCTTCATATGTAGTTCGTTTGATGCAGTAAACAGTGGTATCATCAGCATATAAGTAGACTGAACCTGTTGTCGCACTTTCAGGTAGATCGTCAGTGAACAAAGAGAATAGTGTGGGCCGAGCACCCGGATTCTTGTGGTATACCAACGGTTACTGGCAAAGTATCAGAAGCGCTTCTTTAACGACTGTACACTGGTTTCTCTCTTTCAAGTAATCGTCAACCCAAGCCAGTGCGTGATCGCAAATACCAAAATTTTGTGTAATTTCGCCAATAAAACCTGATGGGGGACACTGTCAAAGGCTTTACGAAAATCGACGAAGGTTACCGCTACTGTCACTGGACGAAAAAACGGATTTTCACATATAGCAAATCTGGAGCAAATGCATGGCAAATGCTATGTTTGTGCACGTTTGCTTAAATTTGCTGAAAAGCAAAGATCACATTTGCCACAATTTTTCTACCCATGGCAACGCTCGTAAATGCCACATTTGTTTTAAATTTGCTGTTGTGTGTAAAAGTACGGATAACATGGTATTTTTCGTGACATTTGGAGGGCTAGTAAATATGATGTTAAAACTAAAATTTTGCAAGTACTTTTCCTGAAGTTGTAAATTTGATCAAACTGTCATCATTGCACCTTTTTACAAGGTGAGTAAAAGCGAGCAAATATTAGGCTTGGTACCTGTTTGCTCGGAGCAGCAAATGTGTTCAAGGATGTATTTTTGTAGAGATTTGCTCGGAATATTAAATGTAACCAAAATACGTTTTTTTTCACATAATTGCTCTGCATACCAAATGCAGTGAAATAACCAGGTTTTCATGCTTGTTAACGATAGGAAATTTGACTATTTGCTCAGGTATGTTTTTGCTCACTATTGCATATCATTTTTGCTTAAAGTAGCACATGTGAACAATATAGCTTTTGGTCAAGATGACAGATGTGATCCAAAACATTAGTTTTGCTTGTAATAGCAAAATGATTAAGATGTGATTTTACACCACTGTTGTTTAATTAGGCCAGAGGTGAATGCTTTTCCATCACTTTTTTTTCTCAAATTAGCACATGTAATCAAAGAATCTGTTTGGCATTTCCCTTGAGATGGAAGATGACATACCCTTGAAACTGTGTTGATTGAATACTGCAACAACCATTTCGATAATAAAATAAATCAGGTTTAATTATCTAAACATATGCAATAAAATGTCACACTCTCAATTTTGTTTATTAATAATACAAGTGCACACTGAGATGGCAATTAAATAGCTCTGAAACTTGGATGGACATATCTGCAGTATATTCATGAAGCTGTTTTATTGAGCTTGAGACAGTGTCTCCATGCAGTGGAACTCAAAGGTGAATTATTCCTTAGAAACTAATGACGAAAATAATCCATTCTCATGATGCACCCTACATACAAAAAAAATTAATGTTACCCACGAAAGAATGTAGGTAACGTAAATACGAGGATAGAATAATAATTACTCAACATTTTTCTTTAAATTCGTGGCTGAAACAGACACTGTACCCTGATGCAGAAAATAGTAACAACTTAATGCAATACAACTAGTAGCAAATTATTACTCATCTTAAGAAATAAATAACTTGCATGACCGTAAATTCTCTGTCAATTATTATAAAATTAACTCTTTAAATTGTCGAAATTATTGCCTTTCTACAGTACTTTGAAAATGTAACCTGCGGACGTGGTTTCAGGTTGCTTCAAATACCATGGCTTTTGTTTTTGCTAATACAACGATTCTTTTGCATGAATGCACATCTTGAATCCCAAAAGCATAACAAAATATCCCTTACAGCAGTAAACTTGGTAATGTTAAAGCCAACATAAAAAGATAAGGCTGAGTTCAGATACCAAACTTTTGATTGGGAATTGATACAAACTTAGGGTGACCTTACGACAACATATCATTGCCACATAAATTAATACATGTATGTGCACTGTATGCTCTCATAATCCGCACTCACTGTTCCATTTAAGAAAAATTCAGTGGCTAAATCGAACCTGCTTGAAAGTTGAAATAGCAGCTAGGAGAATGACTCAGCCATTTCACATTGATTCATAAGGCTACATTGTAATTTCATGTAACTGATTTAAGTTATTAGGGTTGGTATCTGAACTGGGCCCAAGCCTATTATCAAACAACTTACACCGAAGATGCACCAACCATAATAAACTGTGGTAAAAAATTTTGTAACCATTGCTTGAAGGTAAGTTCCTTTAGTACTGTACTTCTAAGTTCTCCAAACAATGCACCACCATAATAAACTGCAGTGAAAATTTTGTTAAGCATTGTTTCAAGGTAAGTTCCTATAGTTGTGTACTTCTAAGTTCTTAAAAGATGTTTATCTACACAACCAGATGGAAAATACTTCATAGTATACTATAACAAATTAACTGCATGGTTAGACCTACTTTACAAGTTACATCAAACTGTATGAGGTGTGCCACCCGCCAGTTCAGATGGAAAATACTACAAATTAGTATACTATGACAAATTAACTGCATGGTTAGACCTACTTTACAAGTTACATCGAACTGTATGAGGTGTGCCACCCGCCAGTTCGGATGGAAATTACTGCAATTTAGTATACTGACAAATTAACTGCATGGTTAGACCTACTTTACAAGTTACATCAAACTGTATGAGGTGTGCCACCCGCCAGTTCAGATGGAAAATACTACAAATTAGTATACTATGACAAATTAACTGCATGGTTAGACCTAGTTTACCAGTTACATTGAACTGTATGAGGTGTGCCACCCGCCAGTTCAGATGGAAAATACTACAAATTAGTATACTATGGCAAATTAACTGCATGGTTAGACCTACTTTACAAGTTACATCGAACTGTATGAGGTGTGCCACCCGCCATTTCAGATGGAAAATTTTACAGAGTATACTACAACAAATTAACTGCGTGTAATTGAGTGGCACTTGTCTTTTGGAAAGATACATGTATCACAATAATTATACTTATGATACTGCTTATGCTTGATGTGTTTACTATTGAAAGATGACAGACAATTTTCTCAGACTTAAAGGATAGTGAAACCTTTCTTGATGTGTAGTCAAAGATTATTGAGAAACAATTCTTGTGTTAACAGAGGAAGTCACTGATTGTTGCACTGAAGATCTCTTGGTTGCATTTAACCTGTTCAATGTGAAGGCATTCAACTCTGCCATAATTACCAGATGTCTGAAACAATTCACTTGAAACAGTTAATGTCATAAGATTAATTTTATAAGGTGACTATCCAGAATGACAATGAAACCTCTACCCTCCCAAGTATTGACATAAAGACATTAATTTACAATTGCATCACAATTCACAATCAGTGGACTGTCTGTTTCTTGCACCTCAAGAAATTCCCTCCAATTAAATTTCAATGCACAATTTCCTTCAGCACTGCATCTTGTGGTTGAGGTACATGTAGGTCCTAGAAAATAATATTCACACCAGTCAATCAATCAATCAATCAATCAATGCATAAGCTACATGTGCATTTCAATGAATGATGTAACACACCACTTTGCCATTCATTAAAGCAATCCTCTGGTGTAAATGAAACTGAATAATGAAGCTAAAGGAATTGCAAACTTATCTGGAAGCCTGTGCCAGCCTTCCACAAGTGTCCACCTTTCCAAATGGATCATTTAGTGCACGTGATAAAATCAATAATAATTATTGATTTTTAGTTTTTCATGATTTTTTAATGGAATTAGTGTTTGAGGTCTACAACTCAAAACAACTTTGGTATTTCACCTATAAATTGCTCTTTTTTTCTTGGGTTCCTGGCCACAAAGCACTAAAAGCATGATGTTGTGAGTTTTACCATATCCAATTAAAACGTGGAGCAATCATGCAGAAAACTGCCCCTTAAAACAAAAGTTTTGAGAAATATAAATTCCCAGGATGTCCTTTTTGTATTGTTACTGTATGAACTAGACGAAGTACTGTGATGCATACTTTATCTAGTTCATACAGTAACAATTAAAAAGGACATCCTGGGGAATTTTTATTCCTCAAAACTGTTTTAAATTTTAGAGAGCCAGTTCTACAGTACATGTATGGTAGCTTTATAATCTTTCATGGAAAATTCTAGTAATGCAATGCTTTTGAGTAGTCTACATGTACCATGGAATACCCCACAAGACAATTGGATTTTTTTGTAAAGGTTCGCATACACCTGTACACGTACATGCAAACAAAATACTAGTGACAAATAACATGTAAGAAAGCTTTGCTGCTGAAGGCTGCTGCCTAACGGTCACCTGAGGTGCCTTATTTGCGAGCGCTGGCGACCAAACTTCTGAAAAAGTAGTTTGAATGGGTGCCTTACTTGATTCATCACCACTTTCTTGTACATATGATCCCAGCTGGAATTTATTAATTCTGGGCTCTTGAAAAAATGACTTAGGCTACTAACTTTTAATGTTGGAAGCCCAAAGCACTCCTGGAAAATTTCCTTAGGCAGCAGCCTTGCTTTCTATACCATGTCATAGGAAATAGTTACATACAGTATATCCTTGCAAAAGCAATGTGGTGTGCAGTAGCAAGGTTTGCTGTACAGTTATTATTTCACAGTCTTCCCTGTATTCTGATTGGCTACAATTATATTTTACGGCTTGGTATTAAAGGCTTCAGGTACTAAACATGTGACATTGTTTGGACATGAGACACCAGTGAAAGGTATACCATGTAATAGGAAATTTGGTATTCCACCAAACCTTGCCACTGCACACCACGTTGCTTGTGCAAGGATATATGTAACTAATTCCTACGACATGGTGATGAGGGAGTAACCATAGAATACCCGGCCTCTATTGTGTTCTACTAGCAGTGTTGTTTGAAGAACGAGGCATATAAAAATACATGTACTGTAAGTGGCAAATAAGGGGACGGATATAATGGGCTGTGACAGGAATGCAGAGATATTATTCCCCTTTCCTTATTATTGGTATTGTTTTAATTAAGCGGCCTTAATAACATTACGTGAAATTACTAAGGGAGTATATGTGTAGGTCTGCAAAAGTAAAGACTGTCCTTGCAGGGGGAGGGATGGATGATGCAAGTCTCAATGAATCAGCAATCAAACGTGTTATGAAAAAGCAAGGCTATTCTATACAAAATTTAAGGCATTTACTTTCAGGTTTGTATTAGTAAGGTGACCTACCGAAAACTCCTTCGGCAATCTTTTGCCATTCGGCGCTCTGGAATCCTCCCGCCTTTTTGCTTAAATCTAGCTGTTCGGCCACCCTTTGTATTTGTTCCAAACGTTTGTTGAACTCCGTTTCCTTTTGGAACAAGGCCTCTATTTTTGCCATGAATTCTTTATCGATTAATGCTGCTGGCACTGGCCGAATCTCTTGCTCGAACACCGTCTCTGAACTCCCTGATCACAATCCAGTAAGCTTAAGCTTACGTATGAGTCTAGATTCAACGGTTCCATGTCAAGCAGCGAGCGAAGACTACTGTCGCTAGGTTTCTCTGGTGGCATTGGAATTAGTGGGAATCGTGGACTTGAAATAGGTATAGAACATTCCAAAGACTGACCATTCAACGTTCATGAGACTGGCGTGTAGCTTTGTGGCGAACTACTGTAAAAATACTAGAGCTGGTTCCCGACGTTATGGTGTGAATGGTCGTTGCCCTTTCTTTCGGATTTCGTCGATACTTAAGTACTGCCATTTCACCCACATAAATGTCAAGGAATCGCCGTAAACCTTACTCGTCCAACATTACAACGGAAAGAAACAGAAAACACATCGCCCGCGCGAATTTCAAACCGTCGATAACTGATTCCATTGTCACAAAACCTCGTTTCCAGGGTCTTTGTCCTCTATTTTGGTTGCCCTCCGCAAAGATCCTGGGAACGAGGTTGACTGTACGAAGGCCCAAGCATTTTAGTTACCATTGCTTGGTTTTTGTTGTAGGCCGTTGCCGCTGATGAAACTCAAAAACTTCCGAATACCAGTGCAGTTTTCGTTTAACAATATAACGGTTATGTAAAAATTGAAAGTTTAGCACAGCAGTAAAATGTGTAACAAATATCATATGCACACTGCCTATGACAACAAAACGAAGATGATGTAAATCACCATATTTGCTCCCAGGCAAATATGAATATTTATAGGAAGGAAATTTGCAAATTTACAACGAAGTCATATTCAGGCAATTCATTCCTTTTTGCTCCCGTTGCAAAAAAGAGTAAATTAAATGCAAATGTACGTATTTGGATCCTTTCAAAATCAGTTCAAACACTACCGCAAATTATCTGTTTTGCGACATGTTTGCTTGCATTTGCGGTTGTGGTCCAACTGCTATCTTTACGGTGAAGCAAATTTGATCATTTCTGTGGAAAAGATAAAGTTTTGCATCCCACACAAACGCCAAGCAAATTTGCAGTATACAATTACATTTCCTTAACATTTGCACACAAATTCCTTTAAAACAAATATCCAAGTTTGCACAGACTTTACCTGTCAAACCAAATTTAAAGCAAATTTTGAGCCCTAAATTTGCCACACATTTGCTCAATTTGCAAACTCGAGTAAATCCATTTTTTCGTCCAGTGTGTTAGTCCCATATCAATGGCTTTTCGCCATGTTTCAGTAAGATGAAATAGCAGTAGTTTAGTCGAATACCCCTGTCGATAAGCCCATTGCCTGTGTGAGGCTAACCTGTGTTCCGTGAAAATGTGATGTACTAGAGGGTCGTTTACAACTGGTTCTAAGATTTTGCTAGGGATACTGAGCAACGATATAGGTCTGTAATTTCCAACTTCCGCCTCTTCATCTTTTTTGAAAATCTGTGTGAGCTTCGCTGTTTTCCAACTTGGATAGAGAGACCCTGATTCAATACTAGTGAAGAATAATCTGTACAGAGCAGGTGCGATGTCTTCTCCGGCGAGTTTTAGCAGCTTAGGTGAAAGGTCGTCTGGGCTCGCTGACTTATCAGCCTTTAGCGAGTTAATCTTCCTGAATACTCCCTGACAAGAGACTTAACAATGGCTTAACAATGATGGTTAACAATGGCTGTGGTTGTTCTTTCGTGTCTGGACCATTAGCGCCTCTCGCTACATCGGCAGCTGATATCGGTAATTTGGCTGAGATGTTTTTGCCAATGGTTGCAAAGAACAACGAGTTTATCAACCCCGCCTTTTCATTATCAACAAACGCTAGAGCGCCGTCAGGCTTTCTCAAGGGACCAATTGGTTTACTTGCCTTTGCACGTCTGAATCAGACGTTACTTTATTCTGTGGTGTCTTGTAGTCCGACCACAGTTTCGTACACTTCGAAGTAACGGCAGCTTTAAACAGTCCATATCTTCGATTCATTGCTAAAGGAATGTCATTTGAAACAGAAAATATAATTTTTTAGTATAATTATTGTTACGTCGCCTAAATGCAAGACATCAAGGACTCTCTGAAGATTACTGAATCAGTGCTTTATCTATGCGGAGCTAGATTGTTTAAGTGCAACCACTGCCCAAATAACGCTGATTGAGGTGGAAAACGATTAATGTCCAGGTCGGATTTAAGGACGAAATACGGCCAGGAAACGTACTAGGAAAGGAGTCTGAGCAGTTTGGGGAAGCCGCCGACCATACCCAATGGATGCTGGCATTTGCGCTTGTTTTTCAGGAAGGTGAACTTTTGTCACCCATTTTGATGCTTTTCGGCGAAGGATATCGTTGACTCGCTTTACGGCGCAGTTATCCGGCGCGATAACCACTTTCCTTAGGCGCTAGGTATTGTGACAAGTCAAATGTAGCAACGTGCCCTGGAAATTGTTTTGGCTCGATCTATGACGTAAATTCATTTGTTGCACTGTCTGGAGTTTGGGTTCAGAGAGCCTGGCACTTGTCTCGGATTCAAAACAAGTCGTGTAGTGTTAAAATTGATGTAAACACAGCGGAACATAGTCATTCCTCAGGAGTCGTTTTCCGTCCTTTATATCCGTGTCAAAGGCTTCCCTTTCCACAAGTAATACAGGAGCCTATTACATGAAAGATGCCTCTCCCGTTTATATTGACACGGCACACTATTTGTCCAAATTCAAGTTTATCAGATAAACTGAATATTGTATCTACCAGTTATCATAGCGTTATGTCCACAGCCTTGCAGTTGTGCCATGCATGGTTACATCGATCAGTCCCTGTGTTTTGTTCCCTTCAAAGGGTTATCCCTTTAAATTTTTGCTTGCCATGGAAATCAGATGACTCCTCACAGTTCTGGGTGCGTTCCTTTGGGAGGATCCGGATCAGGATTTCTGATCTGTAGCGTTCCTTTCGTGCAACTCCTTTTTCAGATCAGTGATCTATCGAATCCACTCTGGACAAGGATTCATCGGATCACTGATCTGAGTGATCTGAAAACGGATCATCGGATCAATAATCCGGCGCGTTCCTTTAGGTAATGGATCCGAAATTAATCACTGTGCCGAGCGGTTTTGGCCTTGAATTGCATATGAACTTCATATTTGAGATGCACTTCGATGAATTTTCCCGCGTTCTTAGCATTTGTGTTGTGGTAAGTGCTCGTAATTTAAACCTGTTTCTGCCTATTATTGAGTGAAATTCATCAGAAAATCGACGAAGTGCCAGTAAAATACAAAGATTTGAATGGCTTGTACAAAACCTTTCGGTTTTATCACGAAATTGCCGTATAACTGCAACCTCCATGATGGAACCTCTTGTTTTGTAACAACATTGCTTGAGATATTATTACTGGCGTACGTTCAGGTTGTTTTAGCGCTTTTGCGCGCTTAGGCATTCCGCTGACACGCGCTCGGCGATATTTTGCGCTTACTGTCATGGTAACTGATCGTATAAACCAAAGTCCGTTCCTTTGGTACACCATGATCGGAGTGACCTTGGATCACTGATCCTGATCTGGATCATCCCAAAAGAACACACCCTCCGTTTCCATGTGTGAGATATTTTATGCTTTATCTGTCAATCAAGCTTAGAAAAAATGTACGGCGGTGACTGTTAAGAAAATCACCATATATTATCCCTGTACTGGCCGTTCGCGACTAGAAAATCGTTTACCTGGTACTTTTACTTACTAGTGCTAAATGTGTTTGCCAACTGGGAAGACAAACGCTTAACGCCTTTGTAATTTTTCTTTCCTTTCCTTGTTTCTCTTCATGAAATTGTTTCAGAAGCTAGAAACGAAGATGAATGCTTTTGGAGCGATCGTCATCTTGTTCGCCTTGTTTACCACAGCTGACTCGGGTATTCTGGCAGGTGGCATTTGCGTGACGGGCTGCACTGCTGCATGGGCGACTTGCATTTCTACCGCCGGGGCTTCCACTGCAGGAGCGGGAGTTCCGGCCGCTATCTTGGCATGCAATGCTGCAAAGAGTGTGTGTATGGCTGCTTGTGTTGCCGCTGGTCTTGCGCCGTGTCCGTGAATGGTGTGTGTCTAGCTTCTCTCGGAAACCGAGCGGGCGATGGCACCACTTTACGTTTTTCTCCAGTATTATTGAGTTGATGTCAACTTTAATCTGTTAGAATTTTGAAACAATCCAAATAAATCATTGTAATTGCTGTAACAAGCTTTTTTTTTCCAGTATTCTTGAGTTGATGTCACATTTAAGTTGTTAGAATTTTGAAACAATCCAAATAAATCATTGTAATTGCTGTAACAAGCTTTTTTTCCCCAGTATTCTTGAGTTGATGTCACATTTAAGTTGTTAGAATTTTGAAACAATAATTGTAATTGCCGTAACATGTTTTTCCTCTTATGTCCTTGAGCTGATATGAAATTTAATCTTTTAGAATTTTGAAACAACCAAGTAAATCATTGTAATTGCCGTAACAAGCTTTTTCTCCACTATTCTTGAGTTGGTGACACATTTGTTAGAAGTTGTTAGAATTTTGGAACAACATAAGTAAATCATTGTAATTGCCATAACACGTTTTTCCTCTTTTATGAATTTTGCATTCGCTTTTACAGCCATTTAGCGCTTAGAGGTTGAAAATTTAATTTATACGGGACTGATTACCTAACTAAGTACCTAACTATACTGAGCTTCGAAGTGGCAGCGTAATCTGTAGGTAAGCCAATAATTTACTATGTTCTCTTGTCCCTCGTGTTGTATCAAGATCTCAACGTGGCCTCTTTTCTGTATTTTTCGAATTTTAAAAATATTTAGCTTCTCGATACCCAGGTTTAGGCCGACATATTCGGTTGAATGCGCCATTGGGTGACTAAAAATTGGACAAAATTGGCGGGACCATGTCTGATCAGTTTGTCCTCACTAATGCTAATCAGATGAGAAATCAGCTTATCAAATCTTGACATCTGCCTCGCCAACACTA
>BLFK01000661.1:109711-117991 GCA_014634185.1 Astreopora myriophthalma | reverse complement strand
CTCTATCCACCCGAGAAATCACCAGCCCTGACTTACAACGGTTTATCAAATGGATAGCGTAATCCACCTTTTGAAAAACCGGGTCGGATATATAGCGTAGGGGTTGTTGTTGAAACCTAGTCATGTTTTTTACAGTTGCAGTTTGTGGTTGAAGTTGAACAAAAAACGAAATTTTTCCCTTTATTTTTTTATTAGACATTGCTAAAGTGAATTTTTCTGTCATCATTTTCCGGTTTCCGGTTTCCGGTTTCTGGTTTCCGGATTCCGGATTCCGGTTTCCGGTTTCCGAATTTCGGTTTCCGGATTCCAGGTTTTAGGGTTGCCCCAAAGGCTATGGTCGTCCATTTGTTTCAATATTCGCTAAATCTAATTCGCTGGCGCTAAATTCCATTCGCTGTCGCTAAACTTCAATTCGCTGGCGCTAAAAAGTAATTCGCATTCGCTAAATTTTATTCGCTGTCGCTAAACTTAAGGTTACTCCAAACCTTGGCAGGCTACTTTTGCCGAAATTTCGTTTTTTTGACCAAATTAAAGTTAATTACTTAAACTTAAATTTTCCAAAAAATTAAGTTTATATCTTTAAATACGCGCGAGTTATTGAGAAAAAGGTATTTTCGTAAAAAAGTTAATAAATTGTCAAGGTGTCATAATCTCCGTAAGGCGTGAACTCCCCAGCGACCTTTTCGCGGCAAACTGCTTTGGTCGAGCTGAGATTGCGTGCAAAGAAGTCACCGTCGAACCTGATAAAGTGTAGGAAATTGCGGTTGGGAATACTAATATTCTTGCACATCTTGTTTTCCAAAAACCAAAAATACGCTCACCATTTGAAGACAATGTTACTGAACAAACAAAAAAAACTTACCCGATCGCGTTCATGTAGGCCACGAGCGCCAACCCTATAATTCTGTATTGGCACTGACTCGTCGGTTTCTCTTTGTTTTGTTGAACGTTTTTTTCCCTTCATGCCTGGCTGCTGAAAACGTACTCGCAGAAGCTAAGTGGGGAAAACGTGACTGAAAAACTATAACTTTCCGGCGAAGTGCCATTTTGCTTGCTGTGAACGTCAGGGGTTCCACTATGTTATTGGCTGGCGGCTCGCAGTGTGAGCCCGGTGTTGACATAATTCTCCGAGAAGGCGTGACATGCTCCTAAATCTTTAGAAGGCGAAAACTCGCAATACCATTTCGGCAAAGTGCCTCCTCTTCAAATGAATTAATAGGGTACTTACAATTGACGGGATTCCGTGAAATTTGGCCCGAACGTTAACTGAACAACAAGGAACAAAAGGGTGTCGGCATTTTTTCTTTAATCAAATACTTCCCTCCTGGCGGCTTCGTAACGCAACGCGTTTGCATGTTCTTTTCTACTGGAACTTGACAGGTCAATTAAAAGAAAACCAATAGGAATACGGGGAAATGCTCACACCCTTGGAGAGATTCATGTTTTGTGATTAACACTGTGCAGCTACATTTCATCAGAGAATACGTTTGATACCCGATTAATTCGACGGAATGGCGCACTGTCATTTTACTGTTTACTGGCTTCCTTCGCCTTAGCAGAGGAAAAACCAAAATAGGGTATAATTTTATAGGGTTCTGCATTAAATAAGCTTTTTATCGATATATAGATTGTGGCGCTTTCCTAAACAACAACGCGCGTACGAATTTTTTTCGGGAAGGCACCCGCGAAGGTTTGGAGTAACCTTATAAATTCGCACTCGCCAAACTCTATTCGCTGTCGCTAAATTTTATTCGCTGTCGCTAAACTAAATTCGCATTCGCTAACATCTTCATGGCCAAAATAGAGAGAGAAATACTTGGACAGAGCGACAACAAACCGCTAGTGTGGAAAAGGTTTATTGAGGATGTTACTAAAACGAGGAATGGGGAATGGGGAATGGGGAATGGGGAATGGGGAATGGGGAATGGGGAATGGGGAATGGGGAATGGGAAATTGAAAAATGGGAAATTGAAATGGGAAAATCGAAAATGGGAAAAAAATAAAAAATAGCCAATTGGATTGCAAAGAATAATTGTTGTTAATATGGAATAATTTTTCTCAGCGGTGATTACCCAAGCTTTTAAAGCGTTTTGCGCCAAAATTAAAAGAGGAATTCGCGATGATAAGTAGGAACTTTGTTTCTAGCAAAAACTAAAATGACATGCGTACTAAATGTGGACTCCTCTGTTGTTCGGAGTTAGCAGTGATGGACTTTATTCAGAAAATTCAAGAAGTACTTTGAAAGATCGCTAAACTGAATGAAACCGGCAAGTGCAGTCATGACGCACTAAGGTACAACGAATGAACGTGAAATACCTTTAATTAAGCTTAGAAGCTCTTATTTTATTTAAGTATAATTATAAATGAACATGAAATAACTTTTTTAATTTAATGTCAAAGTTTTAGTGTTGCCACTACTTAACCGATTTATTCTATCTCTTACTCAACTTGTCGTGTCTTTTCCCGCGTTTTTCTTAATTATGATAATTTATTTTCGCTCCGGCTCGAGATTATCGATGCAAAGCTTGTGTTCATGATCTTATGGCGTATGAGTCACGCTTCTGGTTTACTTGTACAAAACGTTTTGTTCAGAGCAGTACACGCTGAAAGATGAGATTAGTCCTATTCGGTTTTGTTCGTACCGAACGTTCTTGTTTGATGTGTGGTGCAAGATAAACAGTGACAGTCGGCCACGAAATTTTAAGCCTTGTTAGCTGGAAATTCGTTTTGCCGCCACGTGTCTGATGTTTTCCCCGAGGATAATTCGCCTCACAACTGTACAACGGAAAATAACAACTCTATAACTAGTTAACGAGCCGATAGAAATTGGTCTTAACATGATTTTTTTTCTTGGAGAAGAAAACTGGCAAAACAAACCATAATTAATCTGTTTTTACCTCTGCAAAACGGGAAAATTTTCCACCAAAATGAAATTTTTGTGGGTAATAGAACACTTAAACAAAATATGCCGGTTTCTAATGACATCGGAAATCTACTTATCATCGCAAATTCCCCTTTTAATTTTGGCGCAAAACGCTTTAAAAGCTTGGGTAATCACCGCTGAGAAAAATTATTCCATATTAACAACAATTATTCTTTACAATCCAATTGGCTATTTTTAATTTTTTTCCCATTTTCGATTTTCCCATTTCAATTTCCTATTCCCCATTCTCCATTCCCCATTCCCCATGCCCCATTCCTCGTTTTAGTAACATCCGTTTATTGACGATGTGTTCTCATTATGGAGCACAAGTGCAGACAAAATAGAAGAATTTATTCCAAAGGCAAACAACTTCAACCAAACTATCAAGTTTACGGCTGAAATTTCAGAAGAAGAACTTACATTCTTGGACACGAAAGTGTACAAAGGTGCCAGATTCCACAAATAATCTATCCTTGACGTGCAAACATACTACAAACCTAAGAGACCTAAAACTAAAACTGAGAATTTTCAACACACGAATTTTTACTCGTGTCACCCACCGGTTGTCACAAAAGGCTTTATCAAGGGAGAAGCATTAAGGCTTCTGAGAACAAATTCCTCACAATGAACTTTTGAGGAAAATATGAAAAACTTCTGGAAACGCCTTCCGAATAGAGGATACCCAACTAGTGTTGTAAGCGTCACTTAAACAAAAGAACAGGGATGCACGTAGAAGAATACTGCCCTTTGTAACGCAATACCACCCGGCTTTACCCAGCTTAAAGACATTACTAATGAGGAAACGGCACCTCATACAGAATCAACCACAACTAAGAGAAATCTTTAAAGAGCCTCCGCTTGTATCATTTCGCAAAGGAAAATCCCTAAAAGACATTCTGGTTAGAGCAAAGCTATAAAGGCATAACACAAGCCATCAGCGAACCGCAGGAGTCGCGTAGGCCCGTCAACACTTTTTATATACACGAATATGATTTAGCGAATTCGAATTGAGTTTAGCGACAGCGAATAAAATTTAGCGAATGCGAATTAGTTTTTAGCGACAGCGAATGGAATTTAGCGCCAGCGAATTGAAGTTCAGCGTCAGCGAATTAGATTTAGCGACAGCGAATTAGTTTTAGCG
This sequence comes from Astreopora myriophthalma, assembly GCA_014634185.1. NCBI lineage: Eukaryota > Metazoa > Cnidaria > Anthozoa > Scleractinia > Acroporidae > Astreopora > Astreopora myriophthalma. The sequence continues at coordinate 113,927 of BLFK01000661.1, read as the reverse complement.
ACAGCGAATTAGATTTAGCGAATATTGAAACAAATGGACGACCATAAAAGGCTCTGGCCGAGATTCCTGTCTTGATTGGCTAGTGCAAGAACAAAACAATTGAAACCGGAAAAGCAATTTTAATGTAATCAACATGGCGGACAGTGGAAGAACTCCAACAAAGCGGTATTCAAAGGTTGAAAATTCTGTATGCCGATACTATTTTTAAAAATCACCCGTTAGATTTATCTGGAATGAAATCAACGGAAGAAGGAATAGTGAGTATACTCAAGGGGACGGTTTTCCCACGCGAATATGTAGATCTTGCTACGTGAAAGTAAGTAAATTTCAGGAGATTGTCAAGATAGTTCTGGGAAAGATTTCCGTATAACCCCATACTCATACATTTATTATGCATACAGTTCTTTGTTTATCTAAACAATAGCGGAAACAATAGCCCTCGTTTGAGACTTATTCGCTTTGAATAACTTTAAATTTTAGCATAATAATAATTCTGCATGCATAATAAATGTATGGGATTATACGGAAATATTTCCTAGTTCTGCAGTCAAAAATTGGTCATACGATCAAAGAGAGGGAAACCATTGGAAGACAGCCCGACCGAGCCCAACCTCCACCTTTTCGCCATCTTCAAAGAGGGAGAAAATAAGGAGTAAGGTAACTGCTACTTTTTTTATTTAAGTTTTATCCTGGATATTCTCTATTAGTAAACTTGTTGGGTTTTTTTCCGCGAGGGAATTAATTTAGGAGCATTTGAAAAACGTTTCCCATAGTAAGAATTGAAGTTTATTTACTGTTATTATCCCTTGAGGTGCATGTGATAAAAAGGATGCAGGCAATTAATGGTAATTTCATTATGTTATACAGAAATAGAAGATAAATTATTAGTTTCTTTCAGTTGACTTGAAGTGATAATCCAAGGAATGGAACCATAAACTTGAGTGTATATTTCTCACCTGGATAATTGTTGCATCAGTCAATTCCAGCTGTGCACACCCCCCCCCTCTCTCTCCCTCTCTCTCTCTCTCTCTCTCTCTCTCTCTCTCTCTCTCTCTCTCTCTCTCTCTCTCTCTCGCTCTCTCTCTCGCTCTCTCTCTCTCTCTCTCTCTCTCTCTCTCTCCATAGGAAAAGTCGGGCACATCGGTAACATCTTTCCCTTTTTGCGATAGCTTCGCCAGTTTTAGACGGACAGTTTTACTTTTTTCGTAGAATGATCCTGAGCTAATGAACTCTACTGTCCTAGTTGGTTAAACAAAAGCACTTTAATACAGCCGAAATAGCCACAAATTCGTATGCAATTTGTTACTAAAGGGCCCTATGCCGTGGTAAGCGGTTTTTTAAAGCATTCAGAAATGATTTCTATGTTGAATTATAGCTATTGCTATGCTATACTTTTGCTACACCATTCCCTCAGTTACCACAGCCTTTTAAATCAGAGATATTGCGAGTGGAAAAATTTTGTTGAGTAATTGTTAGACTTTTCATGCCGATGAACAGTTTCAAGGTCTGAAAAACGCTCATTTTTGTTTTTTCAAGTTCAAAAGGATAATTTAAGGGCTTAAATGTTATCAATTTTGATGATATTTTCAGGACAGTTGGTAGAGATGTTAAGCAACACAATGAAGGAATAATGGGGAGAATCCGTGGATTTTTTCGTATTTGAGAAGGTTAAAAACTACCCATATCGCAAAAAAGGGCGGGCACTTTTGTAACTCAGACATTTATTTGTGATAATTTCCTCAAATTTTGCCCTGATAAACTAGTCATTTGCACCGCAAGGCGCAAGGATGTAATTTGAACAAACGTGAAATGTTGTGAGCAATTCAAGGAAATTTTGGGCTTATTTGTCTAAAATTTAACAAAGAGGGATACGCCACTCGTCCATAATTAAACCGTTCTATGCATACAATAGGTAAAAACACCAATTATTTATTTTAGTTAGAAAGGACCGGAATTGGGGAAGTGGGGTGTGGACGTACGCACTCCACAGGTTGGAGTCACGTGCCCCTTCCTCTCCCATCTCTCCAGCAAAAAACCGAATTACTTTCCATGCTTTGAGACTGGTAACCCTCTGACGTCCTTGATAATAATGTTGTGAACTAGAAATACTGCATGGCTCTTTTACGGTCAGTTCTAGGTCTCACCTGATTTGCGAAGGCACATTCTTGCACAAAGCGAGTCATCTTAGATGACAGCTTTGATCGAATCTGTTTTTTTTTTTTTTTTAATGCAAGTGTTTTTGTTTGGGATATTATGGACGGATAGACAGGAACACCTTGTGCGACAATCATAGCGCAATTTTCGTTTTAAAGTCCAGTGTACTCCACGTGCTTCTGGTTATGCGGGCTCATTCAGCGGCAATTACCAAGTGAAAGCTCTATCTTTGCTTTGAGCAAATTAAGATTTCGATGTTAAAAAGGTAAGGGTTTTGCTTTGTTTTATTTCTTTATACATCCTAAATAAGATAATACAGAAATTGGTGATATGTAATCTTCAACGATTATCCTGATTACTTTTTTGCATTTTAATTCATTATGATCGGCAAAATGTACTATACCAAAAGTCTTCCTTGCGTTTGTTTCACTGACATCTCAGTACAGTATTGTTGATTAGGTAGTTTCAGAACTTCAGTGTAGTTGTGGTGGAATTGATTGAATTATGGTGTCAATATCCTTATATGCCAAGCTAAGCGCTAGGGTTTTGTACTAAACGAACAGGAGCATGATCGTGATGTCATAAGAGTACATATCAAGTTTATCAAGGTCTGCATGTGAAAGGCCAAGGGCCGATATACTTCCAGTTAGGTCGCAAGCAAACTTGGTTAATGAGACATTTATTGCACAGTTATTTCTTCTATGATTACCAAGCTTATATGGTTACTTAAGTACCTTGCGTGTGTTACAGAAGTTCTTTAGCGTTAAAAAAATCTAGCGAGCAATATTTTAAAGAAAACTACTCAGTCCCAAACTAAGAAAACGTTTGGAATGACCTTGACCGTACATTGAGAAACTTGATTGAAGTCGTTTCCCCGCTGTAAAAGATTTTACACCGAATTATAGTTACAGTAGTGACAACAGTGCCTCACAAAAGTTGCCAAAGTGCCCTACTTGTTACCAAAGTGCCCTCTATGGTTACCAAAGTGCCAGTGTATGGTTACCAAAGTGCCTTACTTATGTTACTAAAGTTCCCTATTAAGGTTACCAAAGTGCCTTTTTTGGGTTACAAAAGTTCCTTTTCCTCTGGCTCTCTCTCTCTCTCTCTGGCTCTCTCTCTCTCTCTCTCTCTCTCGGCAATAACAGTGGGGCATTGTTGGAATTGACTGATGCATAAATACTGTACGTTTTTAAGATCATAATATATAATATACCATAATTATCTTCTTATACATTAGGGAGCCGAAGGGCAGTCAATGTCTGGAGTCAGGGTGGCATTATTTGCATCAGCAATCAGCACACCAGATGTGACTCATCGACGTACAATGTTACCAGCAGGACCCACAGAACACATGGTGGATGACTTACAAACAAGTGTTATAACACAAAGAAAACTTCCTCCAGGAATTGCCCCTGTTAAGAAAATTATTCAACGATCAGAGTGTTGAAATCCTGTCAAATTCTGGTCTTCGAAATCCAGCACTGGTAAACTTAATGAGTGTGAAACTTATGTACATGTTTTACCCTGGTATCTACATCTATAAATTTATTCACAAAGGTTGCCCATACATGTGAATTGGTCAGCTCACCATAGTCACAGCTTGTAAATAAACATGAATTATACTGTTAAAAAAAATGAGAGGAAAATTGACTGACAATCAAGGGTCATTCCAGGCAGTGCTCGACACTAACGCTAGTCCACTAGCCCAGGACTAGTAAAACTTCGTGGTGGGCTAGTGAAAATGTGCTCCTACTAGCCCCTAGACTAGTTAGTTTTGTGGGAAAATTTATGTACTACAACTTTATATCTTAGGAAGTTTTTGTGGAACGCTTTATCAGGAGCTTGTTTCTAGTAATTTTTAGTAATATAAACCACAGGACTTGCAATGAGTCCATATGAAAGGGGTTTGGTACGATCGCCTCGCAAAACAGACGCCATTTTGGAAAAGGCCTTAGGATCTCGCTTCCATGACACTCCCGAGGGACCTGGGTGAGAGCCGCCAGTCCGCCATCTTGGAGATTTTTCGCGCGTCAAGTTACTCCAAGAATGAAAAAGATTTCAA
>BLFK01000661.1:74431-86931 GCA_014634185.1 Astreopora myriophthalma | reverse complement strand
GACTATCTGTAACGTTCAATTACCTCGCATCTTCTCATTCCAGTCAATACTGTTCTTTGACCGTATTTTTTCTCACGATTTGGAGTCAAAAGTGCACCAACGACAGCCATTCTTTATTCACTAAACTTTCCCGAGATTTGTTTTCACTTTTTTCGGGAGCACGCGATCATCCGTAAAATTTCTCGTGAAAACTACATGTTTTTTCCGGCCCCGAAAACCTCGGGCGTTTTGAGAAACACCCGAAATTGTTTTCGGGAACTTTTCGGGTGCATTTCCGGGCCCGTAAAGTTTTCGGGTCTTTTGAGAAACGCAGGCAAGACCGCAAGTGATCCGGGACCACAAATGATCCCGCCCAAAAAATGGGAACGGCGTGGATTTGTTATAATCAACACGTACAATAACATGCGTCATCATTTTATTTACTTTTGTTGTTTGTTCTGTTTGTTTTCTGTTGTTTCTTTGTTAGTTGTTGTTGTTTTTCTATTTTGTTTTGTTTTGCCTTTTTTTCAGAAAATTTGCGTCACTGCGTCACTGATTTCTCTTTGGTAACTTTTATAGCTGTCGGGTAATTGAATTTGTAAGGACAATACATTCAATGATCACAACAATTGACTTGTAGCCACTTTCCCGTGGACTTCAAGTTTTGCTCTGTCATCATAACATGCTATGAACCGTAACATCATATGAACCACGTTACCACCTTAAAAGCTTTGCCGCCCATGCCCTCCGAAAATTGTTAAGGATTATTTTCTGTTCCTTCTTTTTTCTAAAATAAATTTTGAAAGAGCGAAGCGGAAGTCAACTTTACCGGAACTTATGTTACGAGCACGGATTGATTGACAGTTTCAAATAAAAGACCCCGGATCTAGGGGAAAGGTGCTTACGCCATGGAAAAAATCTAGTGTGGATGTTTTGTCGTTTTGTACGGGACTTTTATCCACGGGAATCTGGACATTCTTTGGAATTATTATTGGGAAAATTTAGGAACCTAAGGAGAAACACTTGGGTAAACTGCTTTTTCCAATGTCCCTAGTCATTGTTGTGTTTTCATTTTTATCGTTTCCAAGCGTTCTTGGAGGCACAAGTACTACTTAAGAATTGGTTCATGCTTAGCGTGCGTATATCGAGTTATGGATGCACGCAGGAAGTTTGGAGAGCACCAAAGAAGCGTAAGAGTTGCTCAAGGCGTAGCCGAGAGCAACTCTAGCTTCTTCAGTGCTCTCCAAACTTCCCAAGTGGATCCATAACTCGATATACGCACAGCTAAAAGCATGAACCAATTCTTTTATAACATAGTGACAAGAAAGTAGTGCGCGGAAAACAGGTTTATTTGTGATTGATTACAAAATTCTCTCAATGCGCGTACTGAGAAAGACAAATGTTTTTGTTTCATCCGAAATTGCCAATGAAAATTTTCTTCTTTGAACATGTTTAAAGTCAATGAAAATGTGGACAAACGTTTTTCCAAGCCCAAAGAATGTTAAAGTACTGAAATTTGTCAAATGTTCAAGTCAAAGTTAAAGGCCGAAACTTAAAAAAAAGTTGCACACGTCATCAGATGGACGCACGGCCGTGCGTATGTTGAGAAATGTACCATGATGATGCCAATAGGAATTAGATAGGGAAGCACGCGCGCTATGTTATAATTGTTTATTGTAAAAGTTGTTTTGTAATAGTGCTTACTGGAGAAAGTTTAGGAAAAGAAAAACAGCGCCGCATATTGGACGGTCGAGCTCGAGCTTATTACATTAAACATAAATTTAAAGCTCTCGTTATCGTCGTTTTTTTGTCACCAGCCAGAAGACGTTTTGATTGGCACAACAATAAAAATGTTTAGCGAAGGAATGTTATGTGGCAGAGAATCTCGTTACAATTGTAAAACTCGCAAGAACTCACGTTCGGCGAGCTGAATAAGTGGTACAAATCATGCAATCTTAAGGCTGGCTCACACGAGCAACGCAAACGCAAATGCAAGCGCAAGCGCAAGCAAACGTACGTGTGAACTACCACAACGCAAATGCAAACGCAAGCGCAAGCGCCAACGCAAGAAATGGAAAAGTTTTCATTTCCTTGCGCTTGCATTTGCGCTTGCGTTTGCATTTCACACGTGTGAACCGGGGCAACGCAAAGGCAAACGCAAACACAAGATAAACAACACTCGTTCTATGCCTCTGCGGTTTAAGGTCAAACCAAGATGGCGTCCTCATACGATGCCGCCATCTTGGGGTACTGAAATGCGCGTGCGTATCTCATTCCGCTTGCGTTTGCGTTCGACGTGTGAACGTCTCTTGCACTTCCGTTTGCGCTTGCGTTTGCGTTGCTCGTGTGAACCAGCCTTTAGTAATAAATTCAGTGGAAAGTATGGATAAAATGCTAGCTGTGAGCCATTTCGATCATTGGTTTTAATAAAAATTAAACCCTCAAGACGTGTTGTGTTACTCGGTAGAACGTCACACAGTGTAAGTGATAAAACAAACCGGGCGGGGCGAGCTATTACGCAGTACAAGTTTTTATAAAATGATGACGCATGTTTTTGTATAGGTTGCCTTTTTTTTAATATCTATAAATTCATGCCATTACTCCTTTTTTGGTCGGGATCATTTGCCATCCAAAAATGGGGATCATTTGAGGTCCGGGATCATTTGCGGACCCGTAGAGTTCACAGTATCCAACCTGAAAGCCGCCATTTTGTTTTTTAACTGCTTCCACAACTCGAATTTCGTCGTCTTGTCTTATGCATTAAATGCATCATCAACAAATCACAAAACAGGACAATTGAATCGTACATAGAAAATTCTTACTTTCTGCTTTGAACGTGAGATGGTCTAATCAAAAAAGCAGAAAACCTTCCCGTAAGTCACTTACCGCTGGATGGGCTTCTTCACGTTGAAACCTGAACTAGGCTTTTGTACATTATGCTAGAATTTTTTCGAGCATCTTAGTGAGGCAAAAGCATCGAGCATTATTCGAGCATTTTAGTGGCATTTTCCAAGAAAATTTTTCCTTTTTTTCCTGAGAAAATAAAAAAGAAATTAGTTCTTTTAGAGAAAACGAAGACTAAAACTCAAAATTCACAAAAACTTCAAATGTCACCCTAATACAGCTGAGATGAACTTGTTGTATACGTTGTTGTTACTTGCAACACTTGTACGTTTTTGTAAGGGTTAACAGTTAACACCATGTTAAAAACTTTGAAATCAATTAATTAATGAAAAAAAAAAACGTTTGTATAATGAGCATTATCCGAGCATTATAGTGACTTTTATTGGGGGAGACTGAGCATTCTAGTTGGAAAATGGATCATTAAGGTGGAGCATTTTAGTGGCGAAACAAAAGCATAATGTGCAAAAGCCTAACCTGAACCGCGAACTGCAAACGCGACGGCAAGGCGATGGTCACGTGACCTCCTTAGGTTTGCCGTTTGCCGTAAACGCGATGATAAAAGTCCCTATTATTTAATAGGGAGCTCTAGCAACGAGGACGGCAACGGCAACGGCAACGGCGACGGGAACGTCACAAAAGAAAAGGTTTAATTACTAAAAACAATCGCTCTCCACGCCCCGCACGTGCGTTTTACATTTTGGTACATTTCCTTGCCGTCCTCTCCAAAACAACAACGTCAAATGACCAAAATCAGCGGCTTTGGGAGAACGTCAGCACACGACGCTGAATTTTTCGATCTCTCTCCAAACTTAAACGCCGTTTATACCAGTTTCATTGGTGGATGGCAGAGACAAATTTTGCATTTTAAATGAGTTGAAATAATTGCGAAGTGTGGTTACAATGACGCGAATTCCTATTTTGAATCGAAGAACTGGTCGCCGTTGCCCTCCTCGTCGCTAAAGGTTCCTTTTCGATTCTCTTGCGCCGTCGGTGGCAGTGTGAGGTGAGTGCAACCAGGCATCTATCCCATAATGTATGTTGATTTTAGAATGCCTATCGTAGACCGCATATTGGTTATCGTTGATTTTAGACAGCTTATTTGTTAGCCTGTTCCAGGCGTTCAGTTGGTAAACGGGGCGCTATAGTGCAGGCAGAGCGAGGCGGAAATAAAGCGAAGAAAAATGGAGGGGGCTTGGTACGGGCGAGGGAGGGAACATGGCAAGTTGACAACACAACACAAAGAAACAAGACGACACAACAAGTAGACAAGATGACATGACAAATCGGCAAGACGACATAACGGGTAGAGAAGACGACATAGAAAATAGACATCGACTTATTTTTGACCCCATACCGCTCCATAGTGCAGATTGTTGAATACTTCCAACGTACCAATATTGACGTAATATGGTTAGTCAGAAATCAAAAGCATACATGCCCCTCAATTCTGATTTTGTTTGTATTCTATTCTGCTTCAACAATAACAGAACTGCAAATATGTTCACATTTGTACAAACAGCTGATACAAGACAACACAAACATCAATTTCAACCGTTTGCAGTAAACTTAATGCTTTTGACCTCTATTAGATCTCCTTTCAATTTCACCCACACTACCATCGTTAAATAACCACACGCTCTCTTCTCGATCCTTGGCAGCATTTCTACCATTTGGTAAACTAGTTTTTTTTGTGTGTGTACAATTTTACAACAAAACAAAGTTACTCACATCACTAACACTCCTCACAAATTACAACGATATCACCCATAACGGCAAAGCTAAAACATAATACAACCAACTACTACTGCTACTAAAACACTATTCTAACAACTAACAAAAGTAAATATAAGCGAAAAAAATATATATATATAGGGCCATGAAATACTAAATTAAAGCTGTTCGAGTGAAAAGGAGAACCTAAATATCATTCAATTAAATTGCCTGTTTAAAACAAAAGTTCAAAGGAGAGATCAGGGAGTTATAATGACTGGAGTATTTTGCGCCACTTCTGTTGGAATGCGTTTTGTGTTCCTGTAATAATTGAAACATGTTTTTCTATTTTTAAATTGCTTCTAACCTGATTAACGTATTCTATTGAGGATGGTCGAATATTTTTATACTTACAAGAGTAAATGTAAAATCTACCAAGTAGTAAACAGTGATTGAATAACAAGGCGCTTTTCTCTCCTTTGAGACCTAAACACTGGAATAAAGTTAAAACTTGTGAGGCTGGTATCAAATCAACAGAGACGAAAAAAATGTTGAACGCTATTCCAAAAGGCTTCTCTGATCGGGCATTCCCAGAAAAGATGAAGCAACGTTTCTTGTGCTGATTGACAAAGGCAACAAAGATTGGATTCCGAAAGTCTAATTTTAAACAGAAAAGAGTTTGAAAGAAATAATTATTTCTTTCATCCATTCCTTTCACGTTAAAACACGCATGAGCCCAACAAATTGACCAGCTCTCAACTGTGTGGCTTCATAGCTCAGTTGGTAAGAGCACTGCACCGGCATCGCAGAGGTCGTGGGTTCGAATCCCGTTGGAGTCACTTGAATTTTTCAAGTGCATGTGAGACAATCATTTCGTCAGTTGAGAAAAGAGTTTGTAGCTATTCTCCTATGGAGAAATTTGAACTGGAAGTTCCTTAATTTCGTGCTTAATGTACATATCCTAGGTAGTAGATAGATTGACTCCCAGTCCAAATTTCCCACATTGACTAGTCCACAGTCTTTAATCCATTTGTTTTGGCTTTTTCCTGGGCGAGTACCACTTTTTGGTGATGATAATGATGACAATAATAGTGATGATCACTGGAAAACAAAACTTATCTTTGAAACAGCTGTAAGATATTATTGTTGAATCACTTGTCATCAGATCGTTAATTTTCATCACCCCTGCATTTGCCCAGTGTTTATAAAATATAGTCTTGCCTGCGACTCTGATCATCGAGTTATTCCAAATACGTCCAGCACTGAAATTAGCTTGAGAGGCAAAGGAATCCCTATAATTAAAGTCCGCCCATAGTTCAATCAGTAAGTTCTTAGATGAAATCATCTATTTCTCCAACGACTTAAAATATCCTCTACCTTATGAACCTTCTCTTCGTAATTCTTCTTCTTACTTTCTTCATAATCAATACAAAACCAAACTCCTAGAGCCTTAACCTTGCATCTGCCCATTTAAGATTTTTGTCAGAGGATATAATCTGGTTTGATCCTTTCTTGGAGCCGATCCCCCCAGAAGTCTTATACAGACACATGTTCTCACAAGGTACCTATAAATTAAGTGTGCTTTCAGCAAAATCGCAAAGAGCTTCAGTTTTTTCACAATTTACTCGCAAGCCCGAAACCTCGCCAAATTTCTCTAATATAGCAAACGAGCGCTCAAGCGATTCTTGAGTACCATCTAAAATCAGAGTAGGGTCATCTGCATATTGACTGAGCTTACATTCAGTGCTGCTTACTGTGATGCCTTTAACCAAATTATCTTTACGGATAGTGGTAGCTAACACCAGTCCAGGATCGTTATCAATTTTGATAACCATGTTACGTCACAACATGGCGGCCATTGCAGAAATCGGAGGATTTTGTATACACTTCACTTTATTCGTTTTTTGTTCGGAACTAGTTGGGTTATCTACCCAAAATTCTATTCGATATGGACAACAAAGGAACATTCTTCGCCTTTTTCAAAGATGGCGGTGGCAGAGCGGGTTGAACGGTTGGAAATGTTAACTGTAAAGTGGGACAGTGCATGAAATTGGATCCCCAAGTCAGGTACGTTTTCCACTTTGTCGTTAGATTAAAGGCACTTGTAGATTTTTCCAGCATTTGCAAAAAAAATGTCGATATCTTCAAGTCTTTTACTTGACTTTTCACGTGTTTGCTGTTGTGCACGATCTATTAAAAATGTGCAAGGGGGTATTTTGATTTGCGATGTGGTGTTAATAATGGCGCCCATATTTGATTGATTTACTCCTAGGCGTTGAGATGGCGGATGCTGATGCCCACAGGAAAAAAATAGCAAACTTGTGTAGATTTTGTGGCCCTACAGCGTCGAAAAGGACTGGAAGGCCTAAAAATAAATTCAAGGATGATTTTGAACGATATTTTGGTATTAATGTTGACGACGACAATGATTTTATTCATCCACCGAATGTTTGCCAGGGGTGTGTGCGTCATTTCTATCGCTTAAGAGAGTCGCCAGCTCGGGATAACAATAAATTCCAATTTCCATGAGAGCCCCACAAGGATAACGAGTGCATATGTACCAAGGATTCTAGAGGAAGGCCTGAGCCAAGAAGAGAAAGAGAGTTGAAGTACATGAAGATAATGGGAGTCAAACAGGAAGTGGAGAGGAGGCTGAAGATCTCGATTTAGAAACAGATGCTTGCAGCCTATTCCATAGTGTATCTAGGAATCTTCACAAACTTGATCGTGAATTAGCAGTTGTGCTGTGTAAAAACATTTGCTCACAATTTGGCCTCCTATTTGTTGACCCTGAAGACATGTTTAATTCAATAAGATCAATTGACAGGAAATTACTTTTGAAGTTAGTGGAAGTTATTTTTTCCCTTGAGAGGGAGCAATTAAAAGTTGACAATGGTAACATTTCCTACAAAGACATTGATGACTTATTGAAGGCAAATCCAGAATCTTATCTTGCATCGAGCAATCCGATTCTGCAAAGTGCCGTGACAGGCTTGAGTGACACAAGAACAATGCCTGTGAAAAAAGTGATGGCCGTTGATCACCTGCAAAGTGTAGCAAAACACAATTTTATCAGTCCAATTATGTTTGGATCGAACCTGGTTATGTATTCAATTGCACGCAGCCGAATGGCGGTGGATATTTATGGAAAACTTCATCCGGGGGGTCAGTATAACATGATGAAATCCTGGTTAAATGGTTTATCTATGGAGATCCCTGCTATGCCGGAAGGAGACATTCTGACTGCCATAGATAATGATCAGGTTTTGTTGAAGAAGTGGACTGTGCGCAAAGACAATCGTGCGCAGATAAGCATCTTGACAAGTGTGTGTTATGCAGAGGTTGGTACCAATGATGCAGTTTTGCAAAGAGATGAGAAGCTTGCACCAAGGTAATGCAAAAGCCACAATTCATAATTTATAAATCATACCACCTACCTCATGTGATTTTGAAATTTTTGGAAATTTATTCTTTGTTAAAATTGTCTATTATGGGGTCTATTTTAATCATTACCAAATCCCCAAAATTGTTAAGACTGAAGAGTGACTGAACAATAAACCTAATATAATGTTTTGTTTTGTTTTTTGTTTATCAACATTAACACTTTTTTTATAATTATGCAGTAGGTTAATTAAACCTGCCAACTGTTTTTTAGTAAAAGGTTTGAGATTTATTTAGCAGGAATTTTTTTTCTTCAATATGTACATGTACTTCCATAAAATGTCCATACCTCCCCCACGAAGGGTACGTTTTGACACCCCTTCACCCATCTGGAAATTCGAATGAGGTATCTTTAAGTGTTTTGGTCTTCTGAACCCTCCCTCTCCCTGAAATTACAAAAGCCTCCAGTGTGTGTGTTTGTGTAAGGAGATTTTTTTTAATAGCGAGTCTATGGATTTTCAACTTTTCATGTAAATTGAACAAGATATATTTCAATGAATGGTTGTTGACCAGATTTTCTTCACATAGACAGCTTTTTAACAGGGACTGTTTTTCATAAAATTCCGTTTATATACCAAGCCGAGCTAGAGTCAAATGCCGGAAAGAGGAGGGGTGGGCTGACTGTTTTCATAATCAACTAACACATTTGACAATATGTGTACTTGCACTCTCATTTTAATTAAATGGTTTAATTTTCAATTGAACATTTTTATTAATGTTGTGACTTGATCATACTTTTTTAAAAATTCATTAACAGTAACTGGCCCAAAAGGTTGGAAGAAGCAAAGACTGACACTTCAAAGAAACAGCAACTCCTAGATGATTGCTCTGCCACGTCTGATGATGTCATGCTATTGCGTAAAGAGGCAAGTAATCCCCAATTCAATTCTTTGCAGTCTCCCATGTTGGATGAATAAAGGAGAAAGATTGTTGCCAAATGTTGCCTGGATCACATTCACTACGTCCTTCTGGTTTTCCACTTGTTGTTTATTAAAAATGGAAGACAAAACAAGAAAGCGCAGCAGCTGGAGGCGAGAGTGCCAAAAAATTGGCAATTCTAACTTGGCCATGTACAGGTACGTGTTAGTAAATATTTGTGACTGTTGTTGTTGCCCAGATTGCTGGAAATGCCATTTCCGAGCTCCTAGATTTCAAACATTTCTGGGGAAGCATGCCCCCAGTCCCCCTTTGGGAAAAGGGGTCACAGCCGCCTATTTCACAAAACCAGAGGTTTACTAAAAAAAACTTATTGAAACCCTAGCTTTGTACATGTAAGAAACACCAACACAGTATCACAGGGTTGGTAAATAAAAGTCTACTTCATTTTAGTTCGGAATCCATTTTTTGGCTAAATCACCTAATAGGTCTCATTCTGGATGTGTACTTGTCTAAATTGTTGTTTTGGTCTTGTCATTTTTTGGTTTGGAGTTTTGGTGTGTTAATTCAACAAATGTGGTTTTCTTGCATCTTCATTATTTCTTTTTCATTTAGAGAACTCTCATTTCTATTTACAGACATTTTTAATTTGGGTGAATGATGTATTTATGTTTTAAGTTTAGTAGGTTGTAGAGAATACTAAAGCCCATTTTGTAAGTATCACATTTTTTCTTAATTTAGAACAAAAAGATGATACATGAAATTTTACTCAAAGTTGTGAAGGAGCAAACATGTTCTGAAGGAACATAGACAGATGCCATTGACCTAAGAGTGGCTGAAATGCGGTCCAAAGAAGGAATGCGTATCTGTCCTGTGTGTAACACCAGCATGCCTTAGACGAAGCGGAAGTGTGTTAATAAAGATTGTCGTGTCAGCTTGAAAAGTGCAGAAAACCTAGCTAGCGGCACCGACATCCTTGGCACTGCATTGATTGTTCCAGTCCTCATTTTCCAGCACAGAGTTCACGAGACTTCACTTGGTTTTAAAGTTCATGAAATAAGGCCTTGTTTACAAAAAGGAGGAACTTTGGGAAACTTACGATGAATGACTGATGTCCCTAGTCGACATCCTCCACATCCAATCAAGGTGGAAACATCAGACCCTGTGTTTGTCAACCCAAATTCCTTTGATTCACTCAAAGATGTCCTTCGGCAAGTTGTAAAATGTAAGCTTCATTATAGCTTTCCCCTTGAACCATAACTTCCCATGCATTCGACAATTCAAGAGCCGTTTCAAAAACCAAATTATTTACTTTCCTTGTTTCATTTATCTTTTATACAGAATGTTCCAGCTTTACCTCCTAAGAAAACGAAGCCGACTGATGACTGATGATGCCCACTATCCAAGAATAAACTGTGCATTTTAGCTTAACAGTTGTCGTCTCCTTTACTGCGTTATTTTACTCGGGACAGTTGTTAGATTAGGTATTCAAGAGAATGCCTCAAAATAACGTTGCCCAAACAATCCCCATTCTATGCATTTCCCTGTGATACAAGCATAGAAAATTCCGCCATATTGAATTTTCACGCAGTTGCTGGTCAATGATGTCACGTGGACGAGAATTTGAGCAGTGATTGGCTAATGGTTTGTTTTGGTAGTGGTTATCAAAATTGATAACAATCCTGGACTCAACACCTCTGCGCACAAGATAAAAATGTAAGGTGATAGCGGACACCCCTGCATTACACCTCGACTTAATTCAAAGAAACCCGCTGACCAACCATTATTTATAACACAGCTTTGGATAGTTTTATGCATGCAGAAGTGACGTCACCTAACACACTAACCAGCAGTTTGATCAGTTTTGTCATGGCGGTGTCGAAATCTAGGTTTGCCGCATTATCAAAAAATTATTATTAAAAAGCAGATGAACCTCAAACAAAAGATGCGCTTGCGAACGTGCTAAAGCTGTTCTATGCAGAAGCTCGAAAAGCGGATGGCACTTCTTATTCAAAGAGGACATTGAACAGCCTCAGATTTGGATTAAATTGGCATTTCAAAGCTACTCGTGGTTTTGACATCATCATTTTAGGGAGCTTAAGCAAAGGCGTTTTTGAGCCACGTACGTCAACCGGAAGTGGACGTTTCGTATTCTTGGGCAGAGGTTTCACCCAAATTTTCTAGCAAATCGTCTCTATAAGAGTAAAGACGTCGAGCAGTACAAATGTGGTAGCGTCAATGCAGTTTTAACGGGAAAACGCTACATTTCCGGTTGACGTACGTGGCGCAAAAACGCCTTTGCTTAAGCTCCCTAATAATGATTCAGAGTTTACCGACGCGAACAAAGTGTTTGGCGCGAAGTGTGTGGATCTGAAGCGACAAGGTCTGGCAAAAGTTGAACACAAGCCGCCAATATGCGAAGAAGACCTTAAAAAATTGTACGAAAGCACTGCCTTTGGTCTGAATGATCCAGAAAAGCTTCAAAACAAAGTTGTTGTTTTTTTAAGTAATGCTGTACTTTTGTTGCCGAGGAAGGCAAAATCTCCGTCAACTCAAGAAGACTAATTTTTCATTCAACACGGATAGCCACGTGTGCAAAGCAACGGATGAATTAACAAAAAACCGCCGGGAAGATGACGAAGGTTTCGATGGAGGTTTGATGTATGAAAAACCTGGTCCAAATTGTCCTGTGGTTTGCTTCGAGCTGTATCTAAGTCACCTAAATCCCTTGAACGAGGTTTTATTTCAGCGCCCAAAGAGAAACGCCTCCACTTCTGAGGATGTCTGGTAAGACAACATAGTCCATTTCGCAGTTAAGGCCATGTTTTCTGCCCGCATTGTATACTGGGACCGTTTGGGCGCAGTGCCTTCGCGCGAAATTGTAAGTTCTCGGTTGTCGGATAAACAGGATAAAGAAGCGAACAAAAGCGTAGTTTACTATTGGGGGCGGAGATCGCTGTGCTGTTTACAACTGCGACAATGACAGACGATTTAAAGACAGGTGAGTGAGAGACTATAAATACGATGTTACTTCAGTTGTTTTGAATGCTTAAAGATGTAAAATATTGTGGTTTTTTTCGCGGGAAAATATGACAGAAGATAAATTTGAATTCAATTCAATTCAGTTTATTTCCTCTTGATGTAGTTACTTAATTTAATTACAAACATTTGTAGTTTATAATGATGTTTCTATTGTATTAAGTCGGAAAGAAAAAAAATAAAAAATAATAAAATAATAATAAAAAATAATAATTATAGTAAAGTAAAATATAGTAGAGGTACGGTGGACAAGTCGAGAGCTAATGCTTAACTTCAAGAGACAAGTTACTTTGAATATTGCTCTGAGAGTAAGAAATTTTTGATTTTTTTAGAGAAAGTGTACACATTCAAATCTGTAAGGTATTGTGGGATAGACTTCCAAAGATCAATAGCTTGAAATGAAATCATTTGTTTGCCAGTGTTCGTCCTTACATGTGGCTTATATAATGCTATGCACTTCGCTAGCATACTGGAAGGTGTTGCGAAATACATCGGGTAGTAGACCTTTGTGCCAGAGGTGGGCAAATTTTAAGACGTGTAGAGAATAAATG
>BLFK01000661.1:45022-50022 GCA_014634185.1 Astreopora myriophthalma | reverse complement strand
TTTTAACACCAAAAAGACTCTAAAAAGAACCATGCCAAAAAAGGTAAATAAAGACGTGGCCCGCGCTGGTTCTTGTTATGAGAGAAAAAAACAAAAAATATATCAAGTATTTATGCGCGTAAAATGTTCCTTTAACCACAGGGAACGGAGGAGACAAATTTGACCTAGTCAATTATTATTTGTTGGATTTTATCGTAGTCCCCTTTTGGTTTCTTGAGATGTCTGTCACACAACGCTAAACCCCCAAATATCTTGGCGCTTTTGTCTCGTTGTCCGGTCTTTCGTTACCTGCGGTCAAACACAGAGTATCGTCCAAGTAAAATCGCCACTCTCTCCTCCGCAGAGGTCTCTTTTCGTTCTTTTGAGCTGTATGGGGCCTGGGGAAGGGAAAAGGAAAGCGCGCGGGCAACGCTGGGAAGGGAGAAGGAAGGGAGAAGGAAGGGAGAAGGAAGGGAGAAGGAAGGGAGAAGGAAGGGAGAAGGAAGGGAGAAGGAAGGGAGAAGGAAGGGAGAGAGAGACCTCTGCCATATTTTGTGCAGTTCTCTGGTCCAATTTGTGGTTCTGTGGCCATCAGACGATGAACTAGAAGATTTCGAACACTGTTTCAAAGATCTAAGTATTGAAGTTATGTCTGCCAAATTTTATTTTGGTCGTTTACTGGGTTTTCTGCGATTCCTCGTTTTAGCCTTATAGTCCGCCACTGGGCCATTCCATTTTTTATCTGCAATCCCCCTATTGAGGGTCGACGATTTCTGGAGGGGGGTTTCGAGAGAGTCGAATTTCAGGAGTGGTGAGGAGGGGGGTTGGATGGAATCGTACGAGGAGCCGCAAGCAGTGAAATTTTTGTCTAGCATTTAATTCAATTTATTTCAGTGACAGATCGGTATGCACATAACAGAGAGCGCTTAAACGATAGAAACACCTATGGTGTGCGAAGTCACATGTTTATGTCAACACCTTCACTAAATTATTTTACTTTTGCTCATGCTTGAAGCATCGGGTGTCTTTCCGGTTAGGTTATTTTTACGCTGTTTCTGAGTGGTGATGCTTGTATTGTAAATCGTTTTAATTTACTCTTCTTTTATAATACGCAGTGGATGTAATTAATAACTAACTGTAATCAATAACCTGCCAAAATTGACCAAAACGCGCAAGATTTTGCGGGATTTCCATCGAGTTGTTGGCCTGTTCACTTCGCGTGAGCATATATTTCTTGAATGAATAAATTTGTGGTAAAGTACGTCGAAAGTACGGCTATAATTCTTTATTTCGTTTATTTCCCGACAAAGAACACAATATTTCTTTTGGTGGATAGCGCGGCTGTGATGGAAATCCTTTTGACCCGAACGTGTTCCAAGTCAAATGTCGTAAGTGATTATGTGATGTTGTGGTCGTTTCAACCAACAGACTTTGTGGAGAAATTCCACAGGCTACTTCGATAGCGAAATGGCCTCAGTTCTGTTGGCAGTAGTTCCATCTCAGGTCTTGCTAAAGCGCGGGAATAATCCTTTGCACAATGGAAAACGTCTGTGTCAGATACCCGTCTATCTTGGGGCATTTCATGTACAACTGTATCTACGATCTAGCCAAGCATCCGAGTGGAGCGAGGTACATAATTTCAGAAATCGAAACCTCAATTGCGGCAAAGCTGAAAGGAGTACATTGAGGTCTCGAACCCCGTAATTATAGCTTGTTGTGCATGATATGCTCCAACAATACATCGATTTTTATATCAATTACGTGTCCCTGATGGGTACGTGACAAACCATGATAAATGGCCGGCCACGCAGGCTAACAAAACATGGACCCGGGTCCACGGACCACCCGTGTGGACTGGGTCTAAAACACAGGTCACAGTTCAGGTCTCAGGTTATCGTTTTTACCAATACTGAAACAACCCTTAGCCTTCACTAATACTAACCTTAGGCCTAAACATTCTCTTAGTGTAGCATTTAGGCCTAAGGTTAGCATTAGGGTTAGGGTGGTCTATGGACCGGTGTTTTGTAGACGTTCTCTAAGAGGTGAATGAAAGATTTGGTAAGTAGAGAGGCAGAGTGAACAGGGGATAGGAAGGGGCATAAATGACGATTACATTGCTAATAAGTGAATAGCACTTTCCTTCTAGCTGTGTCCTCATTGGTAGAATATACCTGAGGATTACAGTTCCACTTTATAACCGACTTTCCTTCTAGCTGTGTCCTCGTGGGTAGAATATACCTGATGATTGCAGTTCCACATTATAACATTTTTCTTCTAGCTACGTCCTCCTGGGTAGAATATACCTAAGGATTACAGTTTTACTTTATACTTCTCTTCTAGCTGTGTCCTCGTGGGTAGAGTATATCTGAGGATCACAGTTGTTCAACACTATAACACTTTCCTTCTAGCTGTGTCCTCGATCGCGGGTAGAATATACCCGAGGTCTACAGTTGTACAACATTATAACACTCTCCTTCTAGCTGTGTTCTCGTGGGTTACTGAATACTGTGACACGGTCTCATCGGAGTGCGGCACTTTTCAGGCACAGGAAGTCGTATGTACAGACCCGCTTTCACCCTGTTTCGCTCTCCCGAAAAGAATGCCCTGTCTTTTCTGTATGTTTCCTAACATTGCGTTGCGAATTCGGGAGCACAGACGGAGCAGGGGCGGAGGGGGAGGGTGCAGGGGGTGCGCCCCCCCCCCTTGAGATGACCTGTGGCTTCTAATACAACTGGTATTCTGCAAAAGGAAAAAAAAACTATGTGGTTTAATGGTATTAAAGTAGAGCAAGAGACGAGGTTGAAGAATTTATGTTAAACGGGGTAAAAATGGTAGTATGGCACTGAGGTTTGGAGCATTAGCCCTTCTATTGGTCTGAGCAGACGTTCTTCGTGTATCATCGCCACATGTCCCATTCATGGGTATCCTGTGGACTTTGCCTCGCTTCTATGCATGCCGCCTTCTGTCTCGCTCGAAAAGACTTGCAGCTAAATACAGGAATTGCACCGACCTGTGATTGGAAGTTAAAAATAGCATTAGTCACGCTGTTGAGCTCAAGAGACCTGTACATCACGTAGGCATTTAGCATAAAAAATCCTTTTTTCAAATCAAATAAACACAAGCTTTGATATTATTGCCGGAAGATAAATTTTCGGGTCAAATCTATGGCGGTTGATGTGTGTCAAAATTAGTTATGCTTGTCCGAATGTGGCAAAATAGCAAAATGGCAATTTTTCATGTCGAGATATATTTTTCTTAATCAAGTCTTTTATATTCATTGCAAGTTTCTCTATATACATGTCAAAACAATTTACTCCTTGTCAATGCGACTCGCTAGCTATCAAATGTCTTTTTTTTCATGTCAATTTACGTGCACAATTTTTATACATCAAGAAGGACTGGTGACGAGCTCGGTCTTTTGCCAAATGTCGTCTTTGCTTCTTTGGCGGGAAACCGATATGGCGGATGAAAGGAGCGAGAACTTGGAGGAACTGGTGAGAAGGATAGTTCACAGTGTGAACAGAAACAAAACCAGTAACAGCAATGACAATGGAAGTACTTCGAATTCGGTTCAAAATAGAGCGAGCACTGTCGAAGAGTTAAATCAACGGTTCTTGCTTCCTCGAGGAGCACCTTCAAATGATAGCACTCGCGCTCAGGATGTTGCTGCCCAATTCAATCCAAACAACAACTATGGTTACACAAATTACCGCTCCCGACAGCCATCCAGACAACGTAATACTCCATACGGATTCTCAAGGCAACGAACATCAACATCACGCCCTAGCTATTCATGAAGGGGTTCACGCGAACGACCGGCGGAGGTTTCTACCATGAAGGAAGTCATCCTTTTACCGCATCCTACGACAGCGAAAGTTCCATTGACTGAAACTAGACAAGATACTTGCGAAAAACTCTTCCGCGTTGGGAATGAAGAAATTGTCCGCCGCCATGTTGTTTCTCCTGCGGTCTGTTCCCAGACTCCCCCGTAGTCAAGCCCGAGCTCATCACCAGTCCTTCTTGATGTATAAAAATTGTGCTCGTAAATTGACATGAAAAAAAAAAACATTTGATAGCTAGGAAAAATTGCCTTTTTGCTATTTTGTCACATTCGGACGAGCATAACTAGTCTAGTAAAATTTATTGAGGGGTTTCCTATATTTTGACTGTTGTCTTGTATTTTGATAGCTGACTGCTTTGTCATTTTGAGTGTGTTGCCATTCTGAGGCCGTTCTCATTTTGCGTATGTGTGCTCATTTTGAATGTGTTTTCATTTTGAGTGTGCTCTCAGTCTGAGTGAACTCTCATTTTCAGCCAGCCAGTTCCCATTATAAGTCCGTCCCCATTTTGAGAGTGCTCTCATTTCTAGATTGCTCGCATTTTGACAGTATCCCAAGACCACACGCGTGCTTCACTCGATCTCATTCCCCACTTGAAGCAGCACGGTTACCAAGCAGCCCTCGAAGCTCGAATCAGCTCCGAATCAGCTCGAAGCTGCCTGTAATGGCGGCCTCAAATATGAAACTTGCAGCTAAATACAGGAATTGCACCGACCTGTTATTGGAAGTTAAAAATAGCATTAGTCACGCTGTTGAGCTCAAGAGACCTGTACATCACGTAGGCATTTAGCATTAAAAATCTTTCCTTTTTTCAAATCAAATAAACACAAGCTTTGATATTATTGCTGGAAGATAAATTTTCGGGTCAAATCTGCTTCGGTAAAGGGGTAAATTTATGGCGTGGATTTGCTACCTACCGTTTGTTATTCATCGTCGAGAATTCACCACTGAAACAGCAATAACATTCGTTTTCGCTTCAGTATCGAGCAGTTTTCGTTCGTTAATTGACTCGCTGTGTAATATATTGAGATTACCTCATGGTTGGTGAGTGTGTACGATTCTTCACAAAGAGTGAATAAAAATCGTAAAAGCGAACCAACCATGAAGTTATTTGTCTATTTTATAAGTACTGAGATTTCTTTCAAACAATAATAACAACAGCGATTAGACAATGACACGAGT
>BLFK01000661.1:37522-40022 GCA_014634185.1 Astreopora myriophthalma | reverse complement strand
CTGACAATGAGCCAGTGGACAGTAGAGAAGGTAAGTGTAACCCTGAATATGGTTTGGTAACAAAACTGTGATGGTGACAACTTAATTTCAACAACAGTTTAGTTCTTTCATACAGCTGTTTTATATACAAAGTGATTTTACATAACCTATGTGACACAACTTAAGTCATTTTACACACCTATTCCATTGTTTTCTTTTCTTTGCTTTTGTGAGTGCAATAATTGTAGAAAAAAATGTGTTTTAATTTCATGGTAATGTGGCCATGTCATCCTACCAACAGCCATCTCACAAATAAACTACTGTGAGCTGTGACAAGAGTACTACCTTTGCATTGCAGTATCAGTTGTAATGCAAAAGCAATATTGTCGTTGATTTCATTCCCTTTTTTATCTCACTTTTGTGGCATCTTCTTCCTACGTGGTGTTCCAGTAAAGAAACACCTCTAACTGAATTATTTAAATACACTGCAGAAGCTCCTATCACAATGCCAGAACCAGTGCCAGGGACTGTTGGTGTTTTGCCAAGAACAGATGGTAGTAATTTTTTTTTCAAGATGTTTGGTGATTATTTAAAATAATATCTCTTGAACAGGTGAAACTGTAAAAGGATCTTATTTTGGGGTGCTTTCTCAGGACCTCACTCATTGAACAATGTTCCAGTCTCTTTGTTCAGTTGCATGAGAAACTGTTCCTACCATTCCTCCCCTCCATCTACGTGAGTACTGGAAAGCATATAATTTTCCACCGAGGATTAAAGAGTTACAGTGCCTGAAAAAAAAAATTTAATTGAGTTGCAACCGGTCAGTCTGTGGTACACAATTTGTTGTTCAGACCATCTTTGTCAACAAGAGCAACAATCATATAAACAAGAAGAAAATGACCTTGAAAATGTGTTTTGGTTTAGGGGTTAAACTAACGACAACCCTTGGCATGGGCTTTTTCTGGCTTGCCCAGGTTGGGAGGGGAGAGGGGGGGGGGACGAAAAACAGAAAACCTTTTCATGTGCTTATGGCCAGTTCCCTACAGCTTAGGAAGTCACTGTGTAATCATCTCTTTACCCTCATCTTGGCTATAATTTATCAGTACCTACTATTGTATTGTACATTGCTTTAATGTTGACACAGGGCCTCCTTTTTTTTTCATTTCTTACAGTTAACAAGGAACTAGGGAAGAAAAAAAGAGGGAAAGGGAAAACAGGATCCAGTGATTCCAAATGCGAAACATGTGGCCAGAAAAACCCTTCTGGGAACAAAGTAAGGGTGTACTGGGTTTCCTGTGAAGACTGCGAATGCTGGTTTCACAAGTAAGACCTCAATGACCACCATATTCTTTACTTGCAAAGAAAATGTCATGACACAATTTCGTGTATTCTTTTGGAGAGCATCACATTAGTGTTGCATATGCTTCGAAAAAGTACCTCAGACTCAATACTTTACGTGTTGCATTTCCCTTTTAATAGAAACCTTTTAGAATTGCGATGGGTCATGATTTCCCAAGACAAAAATAATTATTATTGTCCTGATAAAGCCTGCAAGAGGGACCACTTGTTATGTTGGTGGAAAGCACCCATACACTGTATGAGGTAATAATGGTTGACAATAGCTTTTGGGGGGCTTTTTATTTTTAGTGCCTGTGTTGGACTGCCAGAGAACAAAGAACCAACCCTGGAACGATGGTATTGCCCTGGATGTGATGCCTCCTAGGATCACTCCAAGGCATATACAGCTGTACACCTCCTTTAATTCAGACTTTTGATCACCTGCCATTATGTATAAAAAATTTGTACAATGCAAAACACCTAATAAAACAATAACTGTAGCTGAAGTTAAAACAGTGTAATTGAGGGGCTGTATGCATAACCATGGGTAGTCTTCATAAAATATTTCAGTTATTTCAGATGTGCAATAAACGGTCACAAGTCATGAATACACAATGAAGGCCACAGCATCAAAAAATAAACTTAACAGGAGGTTTATGCACTATGATGAAGAATGCACAGGCTTTTCATTAACTAGAACTTTGTGGTTTGCAAACTTTAAATCTGGAAAACTGGTCTCTGCATACAAACTGACCCTTTGCAAGACTCTTCTCAAGCAACGTCCTCTGTTTTCTAACTATTTCCTCATTCTGATAGTAATCCATGAGGTAATTGTACAAGTAGTGAGTGCCAAAGCTTTGAACACAGGAGCTTCGCACCTACGGTAAGTACTTCAAGTAAGACTACGTATAATGTCCTGAGAATACCCCATAAATCCCTTGTAGACTCGCAGCGCTTGCAAGGTTGAACCTGATTGGTTTTTGTTTTTTTTCTCGGTGGCGGCGGTGGCAACCAATCAAACACCACTTTACGTCACGACTTCACGACCTCTTTGCTCAAACTTACACGTTTGTGTGACACACGCGTTGTTTGCATTTTCGCTGAAGGTGTATTTGTAAGTTCTGTCAAAAGCTATGGTAAGTTTTTCCGAATAATTTATGCATAAGTAAGGTAACCAGAAAAC
>BLFK01000661.1:32461-34961 GCA_014634185.1 Astreopora myriophthalma | reverse complement strand
GACTGCGTTCCTCCCATATCTGTTGTGATGGAGTCTATGAAAGAACTTGTCAAGACGAAGAACAAAGAGGGAAACCAGGAATTTAATTTCATCGTCCAGTACGCTTCTTGTGGTTCTTTCACACAGGAAGGAGTAAGGATACTAAGCAGATTCGACACACTGAGAAGAGTAAAAAGAGAGGTACAAGAGGAAGCAAGGTGGCTAGATGGAGCGTGCGGACGTTTGTCGGCAAAAGAGAAGGAGACAGTCAAAGAAGCACTTCTGGACAGGTGGAACTTAAACGGCCAATTACTCGTTCAGTACAAAGGCTTTAATGTAACGTCGCAGGAATTGTCTGTTTTGTGCTGTGAACGCTACTTAACGGATGAAATTATCAACGTGCTGACAATCAAGTACTGTGATGCGGCCAATGCACGTCTTGAAAGAGACGTTTTCGCTATGCTTCCAACCGACATTTCCAAGCATTTTTAGAGAAAGTGCGGTCTTCAGTCTTTCTGCTGATATTGACATGAGCACAGTGGAGATGATCTTTCTTCCCATGCTTTTACATGGAAATCACTGGGGGCTTCTTGTCTGGCAGGATGTTGAAAGCCATTTTCGAAACAACTGGTGTTCAACACTTCCAGCCACCAATCTGGAACAAAGTACAAAGGTTCAGAGTGCCGATGCCTGATCAACCCAGTGGCTCAGGAAGTTGCGGAGTGGGAGTGGTGTTTTGCATAACAGACCTCTGTAAAGGTTTTCATACGCACTTCACTTGGACATTCCAGGAGACTCCAATGCTGTGAACAAGACTATGAGTGATTTATTAACTGAGTAATCAAACAATGCTTGAAGTCTTTTTCAGACGAAAAGACTGACCCTTATGCTCTTGCAAGGATTGGTCGATAAACGGGTTTTTTTTAAGGTTCTTGATCAGTCCCTTGGATCTTACAGCAGATAACCGAGCCACCTGGAAAATATTGACCAGTCGAATTACAGGAAAGTCACGTGTTGGTCCTAATCGAAATAAACAATATAGACCAAAATCAACCAATTACAACCTGAAAGGTCCCTTAGAGTGAACGACGGAGGCAAAAAACGGAAACGTTAATTATACTTTTGACTTGAGGTCGCAATAGTGCGGCAATGGTAGTGAACAACATGCTTTTAGATGGCAAAACAAGAGCTAGTGTCAATCTCCTGGGTGTTATGTGTAAAGCTTCGAATCGACCAAACGTCCGCCTTTATCATTTAAATTTTGTGCTTTGAGTAACTTATTTTTTGTGAGCTGCTGATTGGCCCACAACCAACTTTCTTATGTTATTGGTCAAATCTGTCTATTTATTTATTGGTCAAATCTGTCTAAGTGGTTACAGTATAGTCGTATCGTACCACTGATTGGTAGGTCATTGTCGTTTTATATCAGTATTTCTCGAACTTTTAAACCAGTTTCTCACTGAAAAATTGACACTTGCATGTACTGGGAAGAGAGAAAATAACAGTGGACTATTAGCTTAATATTCCAATATGAGTTTAAATTTAATTACGAGGAAATAATAAAATGCTAGCATTTGTTTATATCAAGTGAAAAACATTTTTTTAATAGGAATCTGTTTCTTTGCCAATTTTCATTGACTATGAAACATTTCTACAAAATCCCATGACATAGTAACTTGTAAGAACTCGAAAAAATTCCAAAATAGTCGAAAAGTAAGTAAACAAGAGGCTACAGGTAGCCTATACTCTAGCCTCTCTTTTTTTTCGATTGAAACGTCATTAAGCATCATTCATTTTAATGGTAGAAGGCCGATAGGAAATACTAGGCGACCCTGGAGGCTGTTCAGTGATCAGAAGCATTCCACAACGATAGCAATAACATAAACAAAACTCCGATCGTCGAATTGACTTCGTTGTAGAGACCTAGAAATGTTACAATACGCATTGATTTGATTCAAAATTGGGAAACGGATGCTTGACAAGTTTTTGCGATGGCATTTTGATGACATTTCACCAGCAGTAATTGTACGATGAAAAGAAAGTAGCTGGCTAAAGATGGCTGACAGGTAGCATAATAAAACCGGATATGAGGAAATGATGGTTTCCAGTCACGTAAAGAAGGTTTTAACAGATGTTTCCCCCTTTGTTGTACAGACCTGTTACAATACGCATTGATTTAATTTAAAATTGGGAAACTGATGCTTGACAAGTTTTTTCCATGGCATTTTGATGACATTTCGCCAGCAGTAATTGTACGATGAAAAGAAAGTAGCTGGCTAAAGATGGCTGACTGGTTTCATAATACAACCGGATATGGAGAAGTAATGGTTTCCGGTCACGTAAAGGGTCTTAACAGATGTTTTGCCCGTCGGATGCGACGTTGACTCGATAGCCTTGTGGACATCGCTATCGCCTCTGATGCAGGAGGGCGCGGGTTCGAATCCAGTGCGTACACTCATTTAAAAAGCCCGCTCAAACTGATATCGATACTAATCGATAATTGATTGGAAAATCGTGACCC
>BLFK01000661.1:22461-24961 GCA_014634185.1 Astreopora myriophthalma | reverse complement strand
CCGCTTAAACTGAGATAATTTTTAACACAGTTCACGTTTTATCAAGCTATTAATTGGCGATCCGTTTTCGCAGTGTTTATAATCCGTATTACACGCGCATAACAAGAATATAAAGACATTGAAAATATACTCGAATTTCGTAGATACTCTTGGCGGGAAAATGTTCAGTGTGGTTGCCTAGCACGTGACCATATATTCCCTGGTTTTCCCTTTCCACAAGATCTCAGAATTCAACGGTAAAGACTTTTGCCAAGAATTTCATGTTTTAACAAATATTAAGTATTTAGATTTATCAGTGGATTCCGTCGATATTTTATTCAGATGTCATTAGTAAGGAGTAAGGAAGGAAGCCATACACAAGTAAATTTTGAATTGCAGAGATTTCCCAGGCGATAAAGCCTTGTTTGTGACGAGACCATCCTATTCCCTGATTTTCCTTTTCCGTAAAATCTCAGAATTCGATGGTAGTGACTTTTGCCAAAAATTTCACGTTTTATCAAGTATCAAGTATTTAGATTTACATGTATCAGTGGATTCCGTCGATATTATTCAGATGTAAGGAGCAAGGAAGGAAGCCATTCACAAGTAAATGTTGAATTGCAGGTAGCTACACATATACGCGGCTGTAGTTTTCTCTAAGTGTATATAGGTCGTTCTCAATGCATATCAAATTGCGTATGTTTGCAGGTTGAGCGAAGTAGCCTTTACCTGCAGGAGGACTTCAACAGGGTTGCCTGATTCCCGAACTCTTCTGGCAGTTTTGACACCACAGTTTGGCGCGATAGAACCTCTTTAGAAGTTATGGGAACCGACATAGGTGCAAACAATCCACTGAACGTTCAACTGCCATCACCCCAAGAATTTGGTATTATGGGCATGCCTGGTAACAGCACTTCTAGTACCAACGTCACACCCGCAGCTGATCAGTCTTCCCGTAATCATCCATCGACTCCTAATGCGTTTTCTCTCCAGAAGCCCAAAGCACCTGGGGAGCTTCGGAGAAAAGTTTTCTATGCTGAGTTTGACGCGGACAGTTTGAACCCCGTTCCGATGGGCACAGCATATTTAAAACTTAAGCCCGAACAGTGTAAAGTGACAGAGGTTGCCCAGTTGTGTAAAGAGTACCTGAATATGGAAGATGATTTGGTTATCATAGATACAAATGGATTTGAGATCCTCGACAACCCAAGTACTCGAGGTAAGAACCAAAAATTTTTACCCCTAAAAATACATTTCGTTCACGTTATCATAGTTGAATTCAACGGGAAATTCTGCAGGGCTATTTAAAGAATAACACATAAATTCGTCTTTCTGATATTGAGTATTGTTCACCGTTAATTTAAGCCTGCTTGATCTGAATTGCTCGCATGACGTTATAGACTGCATTTGTGGGGAAGCCACTCTCTAAAATCTAACAAAGGACTGACTCCTGATAGCTGCCCTGTTGAACTCAGTTTAAGTGATAGCCATCATTGGTCATGGTTTGAAAGTCTTGTTGCCGGGAGCAAATATATGAAACAGTTTCGTAAACAAGCTTCAACCACGAACTTTTCAAAAGTTTTAATTGATTATTTTGTTGCATTTTGTTAAACCAGGACCTGAATTCTGGGGGAAGGGCTCTATGAAAGTTTACGCCGTTAAAGAGGTGGAGTACGAGAAAATAAAAATAAAGAAGGCAAAGACAGCGAATAGGTTGGCTAAAAGCAAACGGGGTCACTCCTCGTCAGTCGCCGAATACACCAACAGCAACCTGATTCTCGATAAACTCGACGAAATGGAAGGTTCCATAGAGCGAGATGCCAAGTGCTGCAAGAGATTACACGACTTGGATCGAGCTCTAGTTGCTACATTTAAATGCACCATTTGTCTCAACACTATGCCTGCCCAGGGAATTGAGTATGCGGGTTGCTGTGACCGTCTCGTACTATCGCTTGAAGTTCTGTTCTGTACCTTTTAAAAATCGCCTCATTGTTAGGCCAAAGGAGAACGTTGTTCTATAAGTAGTGAACTCATGGAGAACGGACGTGTCACCAGGGCTAAGAGCCAACTCCTAGAAAAAACTCAAAGTAACCTTGAGTTCAACCTTGAATTCAACAGAAAAGAAAATAGGCTTATCTGGAATGGTAGTGTGGATGACCTTGAGAAATTTTTCAAGTATATCAATGTGATGAACGGAGATGACAGCATTTTAACGGTGAACACAAATGCTAAACGCTTTATGTTCAAATTCTCTATGGCTACGGTAAACTTCTTCCCAGCTACCAGAACCCTTCAAATTCAAGGAAAGTCAGCCTGTGATCTAAGAAACAAACTGATTGATTACAGCAATGAACGGAACTGCAGTGACAATCCGGCCGAGTTTCAAGCATCCAACTTTGACGAAACTCTACCTGTGGTGGGAAGCGAGTTTCAAGCATCTAACTTTGTCGAAACTCTCGAAGACTCGCAATTAAGTGAGTTAGAAAGTTTTATTGACTCTGCAATGGAAGAGACCAGCAAG
>BLFK01000658.1:948419-953012 GCA_014634185.1 Astreopora myriophthalma | reverse complement strand
AAATATTTTTTTTGCTACAATACATCTTTGCATCTGTTTGAAACGCATTTGCCTATTCTTTCCCATTTTTGCCAAATTTTGACATTTTGTAGGCTTCCAAAACTTACGAAAAACTAAACATCATTTGGTACACGACCGAGTCCAAAGGGGCATGGGTCTATTCCTGATTTGACGTCACAAACTATTTTGCATGCATATTTACAAAGACTTAATGGAATGTAAATCAGTTCGTGACGTCAAATCAGGAATAGACCCACGCCCCTTTTGACTCGGTCATGAACCAAATAGGGCTCAGTTTTGAAGCCTATAAAAAGTCAACATTTGGTGGAAAACGGGATAAAATTCTCAGTGTGTTTCAAACAGGTGTAAAGATTTATTTTAGCGAAAAATATATTTTGGGGTTAGGTGCACTTTAATAAGCAGTGCCCACCTCGTTAGGCTCCGTATATAGTCGCTGCTTTCTGGGGCGTCTAACAAACAGACAATGCAAAGGCCCAGTTGTTCGAAGCACGGTTAGGGCTAACGCTCGATTAAGCACCATTAAAGCCTGTAAGTTGTAACGGTGTAAGTTGCCCCACCTGCGTCAAACAACTAGGCCTAGCTCACACCACGCCATTCAATGTCATCAACAACAGTCCTCCACAGTACTAGACACATCTGTACCATCTCACTTCGTCAAGTTATCATCATCGTCATCATCATCACTACTATTATTTCTATTATTATTATTATTATTATTATTATTCACACCCAACAACTTTTAATAAAATAGCTTTTGCGGTTTCCAGCTCTGTACGCAATATACTGACCTAAGGCCTCGACAAAACGCACAGGACGATTGAATCACATAATCCCACGCCTTATGCTGATAACCCTCACTTACCATCTTTCTTTGTTTTCACAAATTGAGAAGTCTTTGGTCCATCACCAACGGAGGTGAAGGCCAACACCTGGAACTCGTATTCTGTAAAATCGTCCAACCCAGTAACAGTTTCTGTGTGAATAGAAGCGCTGGGAATTAATAGAATAGTTGGCTTCTCATCGGAGCCTTTCCTTCTATAGAACAATTTAAACCCTTTGATGATCCCATTTCTGGAGTCTGTGGGTGGTGGCTGCCAAGACGCTATGGCACTTGTGGAAGTGCTTGCAGTCACTGTGAATCCACTGGGAGCCTTTGAGGGAACTGACATATAAGAAAGAAAACAGATCAATCATCGCTATATATCGACCTGTGATTAAAATGTGTAATTGCTTGATCAGCAACAAGCAATCAATCAATAGGCCATTTCCGCGTTGACTTCAGCCTCTTTTTTAATGCAAGTCTAAGCGCGAAGTCTTCCTTATGAAAATGACGTGTTTTTTTGTTTTTGTTTTGTTTTTTGTTTGTTTGTTTGTTTTTTTTTTCATATGCAAAGTAAAACTAATTACCAGCAGAAAACGTTCGCACTTAGCCTCGATTGGGAAAAGAGGCTGACGTGAACCCGGAAATGACCTATTAACGACTGCTCAATCATCAAACCAGCCACTTGTCTCTCTGTCAGTCGGTCTCTTGGTAAGTTGGTTGGTTGGTCGGTCGATGGGTATGTTGGCCAGGCAGTCAGTCCGTTGGCCACCTTCAGCATGTCAGTCATTTGGTGGGGTGGAGGGGAGGGAGTGAGTTCGTCGGTCGGTTTGTCGGACGGCCGGTCAGTCGATGGCTTGGGAGGTAACTCAGTCACTCACTCACTCACTCACTCACTCACTCACTCACTCACTCACTCACTCACTCAGTCAGTCAGTCAGTCAGTCAGTCAGTCAGTTAATCCGCTAGTTTGTCAGTTTGTCGGTTGGGGGGTCAGTCAGGGTTTTCATTAAGATTTGAAGTAGGAGGATGATAGCATTCACAGGACAATCTTCTGAAAAATAACTTACACATCATCAACATTTAGCCAGAGAGTTCTACCCAGTAGCTGAAGAATTCTCCAATCTCAGACGACTAATGAACACCCTGGTCGGTCGGTCAGTTAATTAATGTCTAAGAAGCACTGTATGGCAGCTTTACATCAGCAGTTTTACAGGGGTAGATCTCCCCCGGTACAACATAGGTTGCGATATACTCAAGAGGGGTAATGCAACCACCAGAAAACGTTATGTTATACCCCTAACCATCTTCCCTTGTTTTCACAAATCGAACAGAACTGTTTGGTCCATCACCGACAGATGTGAAGGCTAGCACCTGGAATTCATATTCTGTGAATTCATCTAATCCGGGTACAGCTTGTGTGTGAATTGAAGTGGCATTGAGGAAAAAAGGAACAACTGCTTCCTCCTCAGAGTATTTCTTTTTGATGAACAATTTATATCCTGTGATGATTCCATTTCTGGAGTCTGGGGGAGGTGGCAGCCAAGATGCTATGACACTTGTAGAATTGCTCACAGTCACCCTGAACTCACTGGGAGCTTTTGAGGGAACTGAAAATTAACAAATATAACAAAAGAATGTACTCTATCAAAGACAATGCATCACAACAGACTCTGCTTTACTCAGTCGGTGTTCTTATGTTTTTTGTTTGTTTGTTAGTTTGTTTGTTTTTTTAATTCTAATACTAAACAATACTTACAACACTAACAAACATTACCAGACATATATAGTTACAATACTTACTCTACTACTATTAAAGTAGTTACAGTACTTACGCTACTTTGTAAGACTGATGGTACTAACAATACAACACTAGCAGTAACAACGCTGTCTTTACTTTAAAGTAAAACCATGCAATGACAGAGCAATGAACTGAACAAATGATCCTCACACTTGCTGGACAAATTAAGCAATTGTGCCTTATATGCACTTGAAAAATTCAAGTGACTCCGACAGGATTCAAACCCACGACCTCTGTGGTGCCGCTGCAGTGCTCTTCAACTGAGCTATGGAGCCACACAGTTGAGAGTAGGTCAATTTGTTGGGCTCCTGCATGTTTTCCCATGACAGGAATGATGAATGAAAGAAATGATTATGAAGTGCAGCTTTTTTTTGAGTGTATATAAGAGACAATTGCTTAAATTGTCCAGAAAGTGTGAGGATCATTTCTTCAGTTCATTTCTAACCCGCACTTCAGAATCATTTCATTAATAGTTACAATCTTTGCACTGCTTTGTAAGATATGGGAAGAAGGATAAATAATAGATTACTATTATGATTATGATT
Source organism: Astreopora myriophthalma (assembly GCA_014634185.1). NCBI lineage: Eukaryota > Metazoa > Cnidaria > Anthozoa > Scleractinia > Acroporidae > Astreopora > Astreopora myriophthalma. Next base: position 949,825 of record BLFK01000658.1, on the reverse strand, counting down.
ATGATTAGTATCATTATTATTACTATTATTCAGACCCAACAACTTTTCTTGAAATAGGTTAACTCTGAATTTAAGTAAAACAAAATACCTACATGTAGTTTTCCAACCGAGACAAAAAGTTAATTCTAACTTATACCCTCCTCTAAAAATTGCCGAACAATATCTTGAGCAGTTGTACAATATTAAATACTTAGGATTAGTTATTGATTGCTTTTTGTCTTGGCATGATCACATTGACCATATTAGTAGTAAAATCAGCAAAAGTGTAAATATCATCGCAAAACTGAAACGACATGTAACAACGCAGTCTCTGATAAGTATCTACTATGCACTTGTCTAACCCTATTTAAACTACGGCTGTATTTTGTGGGGTAATAATTACATAGCTCCAGTATCACAATTGGTAAAGCTGCAAAACCGTGCTGTAAGAGTTGTTAATAATGTTCCACTTCGAGATCATATTACGCCTCATTATGTACACCTCGGCCTAATTAAGTTCCCTGATATTGTTAAGCTAAATACCTGCCAACTGATTTATGATCACTTACTAGATGAAAAGCCATCTAATTTCACGTTGGCCTTGGTATCTGAGCAATATAATTATGATACAAAAAGGGCATCCCTGCAACACCTAAGTCCTAGTAGCTTTAGGATAAATATAAGGAAATTCTGCCCAACAGTTATAGGATGTTTTTATTGGAATGATATTCCCTTACCTATACGTCAAAAGACAACTAAAAAATCGTTCAAAAGAGCACTTTTCAACTATTATCTTGGTCACTATTAATCATTGCCACGCCGACTCTCGAATGTTATCATATATATATTTATTAAAAACTGAATCATTGTATAATGCAATTCAAGACTTTTCATTGGCTTAGCTGTCATGGTATATGAGCTAATATACCATGACCTCCAAATATGGTAAGTGTACGCGTCAGCTTAAGCGTACGCGTAAGTGTACGCGTGAGTATACGCGTCAGCTTAAAATTAAAATTTGTCCTGAGGAAACAATGGCGGCCGGCGATAATCGCTTCGCACCAAAGTTAAATGAAAAAGAAGTCCTTGAACTGTTACAAAACGCAACACCAGGGAGCACAAAGAGAGCCACAAAGTATGGCATGAAAATATTTCAAGGTAGCAACTTCTAAACTTTATTTTGACAATTTAAAGGCCCACCTTCACCCAAAAGTCAATGCGGTCGTTTATTTTTGTTTTGAAATGCTGTATTGTCCAAACGCGTGATCTTTTTGGTTGTACGCACTCAAGCGGTTCATGCTGGTTTCCTCTACGACTCGTGCTCGAGGGAAAGTAATATTCACGATCGCTCTGATTCCTTTCTCGCTATGGAGAAGAATTTCTCCGGAGCATCTCGGAGAAATCAGTTAGAAGATGAATTTACCGAA
>BLFK01000658.1:922034-934640 GCA_014634185.1 Astreopora myriophthalma | reverse complement strand
GCCTCACAGGATATGAGAACGATAAACATGAGCAAATCGCTTGATAAAAGTTTTTTGTCGCTTATACTCCTTTTAAGGCTAACAGTACTTCCTCATAACAGGAAATTTCTTCAAATGTACTTGAATATGTTCGGTCGCCAAGGCAATAAAGATAGAGTCATGATCAGAACTGCTTACCTCGCTCTCCTCAAATGTGCCGACTGCGTCCAATACCCCAGTCTATCGGCCCTTATTACGATGAGGGAAAAAAAAATACCAACACGTGTCTCCATAATGGTTCAATATATTGACGTGTCTTGTGCCCAGAAAACGAAATTTCTACAGAAAAAAAAAATGTGTTTTTGATGTGGTTCCGCGGTCCGCGGGTCCGTGTTTTAGTAACACCCTCTCGATTGTTCCCTACACTATAGGGACTCGAAATGAGCAATTAAAGACAAACAAAACAAACACACACACACAAAAAGAAACACACACAGAAACAAAAGAAAACAACAACAACAACAACAAAAAACACAAAAAAGGGGTCACCAAGCTTGTTTAGATGAGGAGAAACTGAATAACTGGATCGAGTAGTAACAAAAAACTTTCTGCTATCATTTTGTGACTCCACTTCTGTTTCCGTCCCCGCAGATTGTCCACACCAAAATCCTACCCTCAGCTTCACAACAACTCATCCGTGCTTCGCAATCATCGAGTTACAACTTGAAAATGTTCTTGCTGTGTTGGACATGAAATGAAAGTTTGCGCCGACTGTAGAACTAAGCTTGGTTCATCGAGCCGTTACGCATTGTTCAAAAGGAAGAAATTAATTATATATTTTCACAGGGTTGTTGTTACAGGTTCTTTGTCAGGGCCGAGTTGTTCAAGACCCTGAAGTGCAATCCAAACTTATCCGTTTTCATGGTATTTAATCCCGATTAGCGCCCATCTTGCGATTCGACCCATGCCGCAGGTCTTTTGTCTGTCACTTAAGCAAGAAAATCTAAACATATTTATTTTGCCCATTAAGGTGAGCTTTCTTCGTCTCCAGTTATTCAGGGTTTTTTCCAATGTGGTTATCTTCTCCTCAAAATTAAGTACATTCGCGCGTTCAAGATCATAGGAGAAGTATACTCCAAGAGCGAGAACATTAGGCTTATCGAAACTAATTTACAGTGCTTCCTTATTGTCCATACCGAAAGGTCTTGTAGAAAAAATTAACAAAATTATTTTTAACTTCATCTGGGATAACAAACCAGCTAAAATTAAAAGAAAAACTATTGTTGCTGAGAAAAAATGCGGTGGTTTAAAGATGGTCGATTTTGAAATGATGGAACGATCACTAAAAATAGCCTGGATTAAAAGAATTATAGAAAATTGAGACGCTTCATGGAAAATAGTCCCAGAATACGCTCTAAATCAGTATGGCGCTTTTACGTTTTTCATCAAGTACCAATACGATATCAAACTATTCGATTTACAAAACCTCCCGGAATTCTGTCGTACTATCTTGAGTTACTGGCAAAGCTATAAACTTGTAATAAACCATGAAATATCAGCGGAGGAGCAAATAATCTGGAATAATCGTGACATCCTAGTGGATGGAAAACCAATTTTCTATAACGCCTGGGTCAATAAAGGAATTATTTGTATCAAATATTTACTAGCTGAAGACTTAAGTTTTCTTTCACTAACTGATCTCAAAGCAAAACTTAATCTTGAAGTCCCCTTCACTACATTTTATGGTATACTGCAAGCTATTCCAAAAATATGGAAAGTGAAATTCCGTAACCCAGTCTCTTTAAAGGTACAGTCTCTCTCACTTCTGTCTAGTAAAATTGCATATTCGACTTTACTTAGCAAATCCTATTTGATTCCAAGGGGTGAAAGTAAAATTTTAAATTACGGCTTCACCACAGAAAACATCCAAAACGTCTATATGCTCCCCTTCCGAATCTTGCATGAACCAAAGCTTATAATCTTTCAGTTCAAAATTATTCACAACATCCTACCAACGCAGTCCGGTTTGTTTCGTGCTGGTATAAAGGATGGTGATATTTGCCCGCTATGCAACTACGAAAGTCAATCATTGTTGCACATGCTGTTTACCTATAACATTTCCTACACGTTTTGGAACCTTTTTACACAATGATGGCACAAAACATTCCAAGAACACATAAATCTCTCTGAAAGTGCGATTCTGTATGGCTGGCACCAAAAATCAAACAACTGGTCAGCGTTCAATTTTGCCCTCGTTATTGCCAAGTACCACATTTTTGGCACTGGTGTCTGCAATGGCATTCTAAACTTTGAAAGCTTTCTTTTACACCTGAAAAACAAAATCTCTGTTATGCGAACTTTAGCAGTTGCAAATAATAAATTAGAACAATTTCTTAAATCTTAGGCCCCTGTGTTTTTGTAATTCGTATGCACGTGGTCCTCTGTTCGCCATGCTGTGTAAAGACTAACTTTAGTTGCAAAATTTATATGAGGGCTATGTGTAAAGTCGGTAAGGTGTCTGACAGTCAGCATGTAACCAGTTTAAGCTTTAAGCGTTGTCTTGTAAATTTACTTGTATATATGTAGCATGTAAGTCAGTAGGTTTTATTCTGTATTTGTAAGTAATGTTTTCAATTAAATGGAAAAAAAAGTGGAAAGGGAAAAAAAAAGAAAAAAGAAAATCTAAAGATGACGCTTTAAACTTTGGCTGGCGCAGCTCAGTGAACACAACGGTTTTAAATTACAAAAATGTCATTTTTCATATGATGTTAACAATTTTATTCAAGTATTGCATTCACGAGGCAGCTCATATGAACTGTTTTAGTTCTATTTTCCTCACGTTTTAATTATAGGCTCAAAGTCTGGAAGCGCAGGTCTAAGTAGTCCGAAGTGTGGTGATTTGTACAAGGTCACTCGTTATTTGAAGGACGCTTTATACACATTCTGCTGGCCTAGTTTTTCCGGAAGATATGTGACCTTTACTTTTAGCCTGACCACTCATGCTTGGATCTATGTGTGTGAAATGGAAGTGTACTCTACTCGAAGAGGTATGATATCACAAGCTTGCATCTTAGCCACATTCAATCTAAACAGTTTTACGGAAGGGTCGGCTCTCTGATGGTGAGGTATTACAAGAATTCGGCTTTATGTCATTTCCTCAATTGTATCTAAGACAATCATAGGTACGCAATGCGTACATGTCTTTAGTGCTGAGGTTAGCAGGCATATTTTTTGGTAAAAATGTGAAAAGCAGGCGAGAAAAGCAAAACACAAGCAAACTGTTTAACAGCGCCCCAAAACGGATATGCTAGCATATCTGTATGAAAACTCACCAACACATTTACCATACTATAATTGCGGCAATGCCACCATTTGACATCTCAGTCCTAGCAGTATGCTGATCGCTTGTCATCCTAAGCTACGATACATGTCACATTTGTTGGAACGCCAGTTCCGTCTTTTCCGCCTCCTCCAATGTCGATGTCAGAACTGACAGCCTCCCTCCCCTCACCAAATCCTCACTCAACATTGAATGGGGTAAAGGGGGGAGTTGTGATCTTGTGACAAGGTAATTCTAGACCTTTCGTTCAATGTTCCAACGAAATGTGTTCGGTATTGTACTTTAAGGTGATCTAGCTCCCATGAGTCTCCAAGCTCAATGGTAGATCATCCAAGGTCATATGTTCCACTCCTGTTAGGAGCATTTTGAATTTTCTTCCGATTATTACTGTTAAATGCATAATTTTGATATTTGCTTAGATAGTAACACACGTAGCTGTCAAATGTTCCCTGCTTCTATGTTTTTTTCTAAATTATTTGGAACCAGTTTTTTTGGAATTTCTCATGAAATGGTTTGGTGTGTGGTATCACTCATTACATGGAGGCTGGTGTTTTATTAGAAACTAAGCCACTCTTCTTTGATTTTACACGCCACTTCATCCTGGATCTGACGTGTGTAGTTGCTAGCAGGTGTCGTATCTGTCAATGAAGTCATGATTCCTGCTTTTCCAGCTTTATTGACTGTCAAATATTTGGTCTCCATACAAAAATGAAAGCAATATTAAAAACTGGCTCAAAGATTTGGAGTTTATGTTCAAATGTGAAAAATAATTTTGGTTTTGCCACTCGAACTTAAGAAAGTATATGATATATGTAGACTAATGGCTACAATTATGCAGAGGATTTCAGCCAAGCAAAAATGGAGAGACGTTTTGAATGAATAATAAATCTATTTCCTCAGGATAATAATCATATCAATTCTTTCAGGTTGTGTCAGTCAGGAAATCGGTGTGTTTAGCGCTCACCACGTTCCAGACGACAGCTTTTCAGCTTCCTCATCCAGAGTTGGTAACGGACCTGATAACGCTCGACTTTATGGGAGTAGAGCCTGGTTACCCAGCACTGATGGAAATTCCAGTGACTACTTACAAATCAACCTCGGCTATGAGTTCTATATCTGCGCTGTAGCTACACAAGGGAATCCGACCGCTGATCACTGGACAACAAGCTTCAAGTTGAGTCTCTCAATGGACAATACTAACTGGGAAGCTTACAAAGAGAATAAGACAGAAAAGGTTTGTAACTTGACAGTAACTGCAAGATTGGCATGCATTGCATCTGGGTAACCTTGAAATAAGTCGATGCTGCCGTTTTTCAAGTTTATTGTGATTCAAAAGAAAATCTGTTATATAAAACTCTTGATCATTTCTTGATCATTTGAGGAAGTCATGATATCTTTTAATATCTTATTCCACAAAACCATTTTTAAACTTAGAGCTCAGAGTCAACTGAAGAAAATTATAATTTTCCAAAGTTCTGAGACAAGTAGTGCGTGGGGTTACATTGGGTCACTACCAGTTTGAACAATGATTTCATCTCAGCTGTAATTGTGTAACTATTCATAGTGGAGGTGGTATGTACCAGTGAGAACGGTGAGAATCGAACCTGAGACCTTTTTAACAATGATCGGATGCCCTAGCCACTGAGCTACAAGAACTCCTGACGAGCTGGGTTGTATATCTAGGTTCTTATACAGCAGTTCTTGGAGCTCAGTGGTTACAGCATCCGACTGGTATTACGGAGGTCCTGGGTTCGATTTCTGCCTGGGACTCTGATCTTCTTATCAGTTGTCCTTACACCCGTGGCCAAGCAACAAGCATATCGTTTTTCTCACGGGTACATTACATCGCCACTATTATGAATTGCTCCATCATTACATGAATCATATTACCCATTCTCGAGCCCGCTGACCAGTGGCTCACGTTTCGACAATCTTAACAGATCTCACCTTCATTAGAGTCTGTCTTTAGAAGTCAGTCTTTGGAGCCTTGTGAAGATTCTTCCTCTCAGGTTGTCGGGAGGTCAGTCATTGTCATCAGCAAGAGTCCTCAGGACTACACTCTGTTATGATGTCGTCTTAGTTGGGTTTCCCGCGTCATTGCTTGTGATGTGAAAGTTTGTCCTCGTGTCTCGCAAGTCGTTTGCCGTGTCCCTTCAATCACGAACATGCTTCCCCAGACGATGTGACTTCATCAACTTATGATGACTCCTGTGTTAACGCCATTTACAACTTCACCTCCTTTATTGCAGATCTTCAGTGGAAATACCAGGAGAAATGGCACTGTTAAGCATGATCTTGTGGAGGTTGTAAGAGCAAGTTTCATTCGCTTTCAGCCAACTGGATTCATTGGTCACAAGGCATTGAGGGTTGAGATATACGGAGTGCTGAAATCTCAAGGTAACTTACAAACTTGCTTTTTACGGTTTATTTATGGACAGTGTTTAATCTTTGTTCGGCGTTGATGAATTAGGTGAAACTTAGAAGCATTTGTTTTTCACGCTGCAGTTCATTTTGATACGTGGTTACAGTAGCATATAAAGTAACAACAAAGGGAGGAGTAAAATCCGTTCATGCGTGCACGGAAATCAAACATTGCGTCCACGGTCAGCAACGTTGCACTCAACCGTTTTGCGCAATGTCACCGAAAATTGGGGAATGTGCATCACGCACGACATGCAACCTTGCGCACAATTTGCATTCTGCAACCTCTTGTGAAGTTGTAGCAAAAAAAGTTGCACATTAATCATGTCTAGGGTCTGCAAAATTGCGCACAACAGCCTAGTGCAGTTTTGAATTTTCAGCTGATTTCGAAACCACTGACCAAAAGTAGAAAGCGGTCGTGTTGCTCATGAAGTCTTAGGTGCACAGGATATTGCAGGAAATTTTGCACTGTGTGTCGACCCGTGTGTCAACGTAAATTCCATTTTAAAATTTTGTGTATGTAAAAGGTTTGGAACAATCATGTCATGAGGTTGTCAGTCGTTTGATTAAAGTGCTCCTAAGCCCAAAATATTTTCTTTTACCAGAGATAAATTTAAAGACTATAAGCCGAACCGGACAAGTTGCATAAAGTTTTACAGAACTGGCAATCATTTGGTCTTCAGCCGAGCTAGTGAGAGACATGGGTCTATTCCTGAAAAATACTTTGCTTTCCCGTTTTCAAAGAATATTTGCATCGAAAAGCAGTTTTTTATTTCATTTCAGCAATAGACCCATGCTTCTCAGTAGCTCAGTTGTGGGTCAAATGAATAGTAGCTTTGCAATGTTTGCAGAGTATTAAAAGTTGAATTTTCAGGAAACTGAAAAGGCAAAATATATGTTTATGGTCTCAAAATTAAACTTGTGCAAAAAAAAATATTTCAGGGTTAGGTGCACTTTGACTAATTGTGTTGTTAACTGTATGCTCAGCAATCTTCCGCTTCCCCTTTTTATCAATATTTCTTTTTTTCTTAAATATGTTACTTTAGTTCTTGCTAATGCACCAGCCCTGTTCAATGTGCAAGCATTATCATCCACTAGTGTTGTTGCCTCTTGGAAACTACCAAAACTGTACTCTGATCGTGAATATGTGGCAGGATATACACTCTTCTACTGGAGGCAAGGATCTATTCACCAATCAGTCATATCAATTAAACACAGTGCATCTGTAACGTACACTGTTACAGAGCTTGAGAAATACACAATGTATGAATTTCAAGTGTTGGCCTTCAATTTGCTTGGTGATGGACTGAAAAGTTTAGTAAAGGTTGCAAGGACAATGGAAGATGGTAAGGGACTGACTTGCAGCTTTATAATCAGGCTTAGTAGAGTCTATTGGAGGAACCATGATGAGTGACCTCACATCTTTAAAATTCAATTTTCCGTTCCTCATTCTCTCTTCCCAATACACCACATTTCAAAATAGACACAATTCTAGTATTCTTTTGTTGGTATTCAAACTAGCCCCTCTGGCCACATTCTTAAGATCAAAATTCAGTTGAACGAGGCAAGAAGGTTTAATATGAATGCAAACAAAAACAACATTAAAATGACTGTTATTTTGGAATAAGGTGTATTGTACTGCACGGTTTCACACAGTAGGGCACATTTCCTGCAGAAGTTTGATGTTTTCATTGTTGAATCCCATCTTCAATGATATGCAAACTGTTAATTTGTGTCAATAATTTCTCTCAATCTGGATTTTCCTGTCTCCACGGTGCTAATTTCCTTTATTGAGAACACATTTTCTCTTGAAATTATGGGAACTTATGTCATGGTCATTTCAAACTCAGACCAAGTACGCTGGGCACGGTCCATTTTGATACATTGTCTTTGATAGAGTTCATTCTTTGTTATGTTTGTTAACCTTTAGTTCCCTCAAAAGCTCCCAGTGGATTCACAGTGACTGCAAGCTCTTCTACTAGTGTGACATCATCCTGGCAGCTACCACCCATGGACTCTAGAAATGGAATCATCACAGGATTTAAGTTGTTCTTTAAAAAGAAAGACTCTGACAACTCGTCAGATACTGTCTTCATTGAAGGTGGCTCAAAAGTCGTTCACAGAGAGACTGTTACTGGGTTGGATAAATTTACAGAATATGAATTCCAGGTGCTGGCCTTCACTTCTGTCGGTGACGGACCAAACAGTTCTGTTCGATTTGTGAAAACAAGGGAAGTTGGTAAGGGTTATAACGTAATGTTATCAGGGCCTCGTGACTGCATTACCCCTCTTGAATATATTGCAACCTATTTTGTACCGGGAGAGATTTACCCCTGTAAAACTCCTGATGTAAAACTGCAATGCAGTGCTTCTCAGAGATTAATTGAGCGATACACTGACTGACTGACTGACTGACTGACTGTCTGTCTGTCTGCCTGTCTGTCTGTCTGTCTGTCTGTCTGTCCAAGCAACTAACCGACCGAGCTAGGTGTTTATTAGTCATAGGAGAATTCTTCGGCTACTACGTGGAATTCTCCAGCAAATACACAACTTTTCATGTGTTACCCGAACACACCTTGGTGAGCTATCTAAACACACCTTGGTGTGTTCCCAAAACACACGGTAAGTTGTGTTTCATGCTTGTCCTAAATTTGACACACTTTCAGGTGTGTTCTGCAGAAAGATGTGTTTTGGCACACTTCTTGATGTGTAACAAAGCACACCTTTAGTTTTGTTTTCAGAACACACCTTACCAGGCACCCAAAACTATAATGCTACATTTACATAATTATATTTGCAGAAAACATCAGCAGTGGTCCACAAATGGTTTACTGTCCTTTTAAAAACGATTTGTTTACTATGGTTTTGAAATAACTATTCTGGTTAAGATAAACTTTAACTTTTGATTGTGTCTTATCACACAAAATACAGTCTGCTTGCCACAAATTGTTGCAACAAGGAGGAAAACCCTCTAAAGATGAAAGGTACACATGTATTTTTAGTATACAGTATTACTGAATGTGAATTTCACTTTCAAGAAGGCGATAATGAAACATGCATGTAACTCCTTTGCTCTCAGAACTTACTGCAGTAACTTACTTAAAGCTCCCCTTTTTAAACTCTGCCATGAGACTGGCAAACTTTTTCCCTTTAAATTCATTGTCACTCTGCAGTAATACAGTCTCTTGTAAAAAGTGAAGAACACCTGAGATACACTGGGGGTATTTAAAATACATAATAAGCAAAATCAAATCAACTAAAGCTCTTGTAAGAGTGCAATCACTTTCAAAAAGGGCTTGATCCTCTCCACAGACAAAAACTTGGTTGACTTCCTGGCTACTTCCAATGCAGACGAGGAAAAATTCTACACTCTTGTCACTAAAGAGCTTGTGTGGTGGCATTGTTAGCTTTAAAAGAAGAGAGAAGAGAGAAATTAACAACTACAATAAAACACTGACAGAGACATGGTTCCAGTCATTGAAGTAATGTTTAAAAAACGAGCAGCAGTGTTTTATTGGGGTTTAAAAACACGAGGCGTAGCCGAGTGTTTTTAGACCCGATAAAACACGTGCTGCGAGTTTTTTGAACGGCTTCAAAAACATTCCAGGAAAAGCGTGTCTGGACTCAGAACAATGGTTCCAAGTGTGAGAGGAGAATTATTAGCATACAAGAAAAACAAGCTATGCCTCATTAGTATTCTTTATATAAGGAATACTAACGAGGAGTGTATGTAAAGCTCATACACGTGACGTTTTATCAGTGTTTTGATCGGCTTAGACTCATGAATTATTAATGAGTTTTTGAACACAATAAATTGTCACATGATTGTGACATGCATGCATGGAAACAATAAACCCATGCGAATAATTTTTAGCTTGCCAAATCAAGAGTGAGTTTTACAAGTTCTGCCATATGCTGCTACACGATTATGGTTTAAAAATAAATGATAACAACAACAACGCCAATAATAATATACTTATATCTTGAAATTTAAAAGTGCCTTAGTTGCTACTTTTCCTCCTAGTCTGCGGTTGAATAATTTTAACAGCATCAACCACGTCTGCATTTGTTAAGTTATGACCAGCTTGATTTAGAATCACTCTGAGGCCTCTCAATAAATGGTCTTCACCTCCTCTCACACAATCATCTCCAAGTATGCGGTGCAACTCAGACCGAATCTGAGGAAATCAGAAATACACTGGATGAGAAAAAAATTGAACTTGCAAAAATTCAGCACATCACAAGGCATTACATGAGCTGGCATCCTTGCAAAATTCTCTACATACATCATCATGATGTGTTTAAGATGTCACAAACTGTGAGGTATCCAGCAAGGAAATAGAGTACAGTCAACTCTGTACTGGTACACGGTATGACAGATAATATCTCTGATATCAACTATTATTTGGAACTGACTCCAACCATATAAACATCCAGAGAATAAACTTACATGGTATGATTTTCCAAGGTATGGACACATATCTAGGATCTCCTTGGATGACTTGGCCTCCTCTGTGATAAAGCTTCTCCTCATTGGACAGGCCTCCTTCACAAGATTAGAGAATGTCTTGGATGACAAGGATCCCCCTTCAGTACTGGACAGCAATTCCAAGTTCCAGCTTTGGGAGAGTTCATCATCCCCCGCAGGAGAAGCCAGTCTTGGTTTTTTATAGGGCTTTGGCTCCACCCTCCATTGACACTCTGATGACTTGTTGGGTTTTGAATTTCTCCTTTGGTTTCTGAAATATTGGCTTAATTGCTTTTGTACTGACAAATTACCAAAGATTTTATTAGGCAACAAAAGCAATCAATAACATTGCACTGTTAGTTGTTTCACAGACAATATATTGTTGTATCGTGATCTTCTTATAGTTTTGCCTATGCGCGAGCCGTCAATATTTCGTGGTATTGCCGTCTCACTTTTGCGGCCTGTGATTGGTTCTAATGTTGAAATTGACGTCGTTGCACTGAATTGGGTTGCTGATGTACACAAACAATTTGCCGCTACATTCAAATGATTGCACAAATATTTCACTTCAAGGTCAACAGTATTTATTGAAAATTCGACTATTACAGTCATCATCAAGCTCTTGTATCATTGGGAAACCCCAGTACAAATGATATGTTTATACAATACTTCTAACTTAACTTCAAAAAGCTTAATTTTTTTTTAATCGAAAATACCGGTTAGACATTTTCTATTAATGCTGCGTTTCGAAGATGCTTCAAGACGACGAACAGCACTCTCAGTTCCTTTGACAGTGTTTTTAGCAACCTGCTTGCTCTGGAACTGTTCAATTTCATCGTCTTCTAGGATGACAATGCTTCTTTTCCTCTTATTCTGCTCATTTTCTGTACTTTTCCGCCCACTATTTTCGCTCGAGGCAGCTGTTTCAGTTTTCGCATCAACGTCTAGTACATCAATGTCCTTAAATAACTCTTTGAAAAGTCCCACAAATATCAAAATTTGGCATTTCATCGCCAAATGGCTCTTCGGACACCATTCCTGTGTAATTTTAAACACTTTTCGGTTTCAATCAACTCATTTTATGGTAACAGACTATAAACTTGCGGGGAATTTCAAATTACCCGCGACAAAATTATTTACGTGCGAAACTAGTGTTACCATGGATACGTTTCGCAGGTAGAAAGAATTGAAATTTCGATCAGGCGCGGGTTGATTAGTTTACAATCTTATTTATCCTTATAAATGATGGATCGCGATACAAAACTAATTGCGATTTTGAGACGGCAATACCACATTATATTGATGGCTAGTTGGGAGAAAATATATTCCATATTGGGCGGAGTCGCTTCGCAATTAGTTTGTAATATTTTGTGTGACAATCTAACACATGAGTTAGCACCACTAAATTCACCAACCTTGGACAGAAATATAATAGTAAGGGAATGCAATCCATGACACGAGATTACAAGAGTTAAGACTAATTTTGTGCAAAGAAAACATCCACACCAAAAAATGATTCACAGAAATTAATGCTTGCAGGTGAATCGTGACCAGCAAATCATTGTTTGAGAAGCCTACACTGAAACAGGACTTTACCATCAAGGGGGTATCAAATCAAAAGCAAGCACTCTAAAGAAAATTACAACAAGGATTCCAAACATGTGACCACTTTAAATCAGTTGACATTCTGCAGTAAATGCCTTCTCTCAATTTTATAGCATTTAAAGGTTGGGGTTGACTATACTGAAATGGTTTGGCTTTCTACTTGTACATGTAGTAACATGACCCTTCTTGGAGCAGTGCGCATCATGAATTGAATGTGATAAGTGTTTAGAAAACATACCCAATAGTGTGATGGATTGAAATCTCTCAGGTCAGAAAATTAAGTATTAGGTAAGGTGACAATCAAGTCATAGTCAATAAGTCAAAGTACTCTATATTTGTCGGTAACTTTCAGCAGAAAAATATTATGGGATGCCAAGGGGGCAAATGTATTCATGTTGTGGGTAAAAAATTGGTTTAGTTCTGACATGTTCGAACCAGTTTGATTTTTTTTACACCATTTGTTTCAGATTATAAGTAGTCTCAGACGAAGGAAAATAAAAGCCAATCTGCTTTCAAAAAAGTTTGAATGAAACCCAATTTCACACCGAAATTTGGTTTTATCAACTAAGTTGATAATGTGAATTAGCCACCGTAAAGAGATTCGTAAGCTGACGTTTCGAGCGCTAGCCCTTCGTCGGAGCAAATCGAGGAATTGTGGGTTGTGTGTGGTTTATATACAGAAATATGGAGCTACGCTATTGGTTGGTGCCTGGCAACGTGAAAAACAACAGAATAAATTAGTTGAATGAAAAGCGTTCGTTGATACTGTGAGGATTAAGAGTGCCGATTTGAA
>BLFK01000658.1:895571-898071 GCA_014634185.1 Astreopora myriophthalma | reverse complement strand
GAAGACCAAAAAAAAAACAGTTCAGTGAGAAGATCCTGGACGCGAGTGGCAGTGACCGAGAGCGTAAAATGTTCCGAATCGACCTCCACGCCAAGACAAACCATGTTGGTAGAAGGTGGACAATCTTTGTCCGGTGAAGTCTGAAGGCCAAGCTCATGTAGTAAATCCTTCAAACTCTGAAAGGCATATGGAGCCCAGGCTGGAACGTCCGCGCCGTAGAAATCGTCAAGATAAACATCAGCGAAAAAACCAGCTTTGGTGAAACAATAAACCACTGCTTGAGTTGTTCGTTGACAAATCATGGCGGAGGTCCTTAACCCAAAACGGCAGCGGGTGTCAAAGTAAAGCATGTTCCTGTGTCGAAAGCCAAGGTAAAAATAATCCTTGGGATCAATCGGTAACTGTCGATAAGCACGTTGAAGATCGAGCTTGTACAACAAACAACCCCTGCCATGTTGCAAAATAAATTGACAAAGTCTGTCGATGCCTGGAAGTCGTAGCTTGTAAGGTTCGTTTAAGTACGAATTGTCTGGGATACCGCTATTGACAGAATGAGATGGGGGAAAGCTCAAATCCATAACGACGCGACGTTTGGTCGAGCCGCGTTTCGGCACGGTTTGCAAAGGGGAACTGATAAGTGGTTGAGGCAAAGGATTGTGAAGAAAAGGACCAGCAATCGCGCCGTGTTCCAGTTCTGTAGCAATATAATAATCGACGTGCTCGGAGAAGGAAATCGCCGAAGGATGATTAGACAAAGATGCTTCGGGTAGAGTGTCGGCAGTGTAATTAATTGGCCATCCGTAGCGTAAAAAATTTACAATGTTTGGGTCGTGATAATCGTGCAATCTAGATTCCCATGCGGCGATATTGAGGGATGATGTAACCGGGATTTTGGCCCCAAACGCGTTCGGCAGATTATGTCTCGATGCTAGAATGTGCTTTACAATCAAAGAAACCGATGCCCGGCCTACTGAAGAGGAAGCCGGGGAAGAATAAACCGTAGATCTGTCCATGTCCGAAGCGTTGTTGACTGTCCGTAGATTAAGACCATATAGTCACGCCGAATTTGGGGGCGGGATAGGGTTTCTCCTTTTCGGGCATTGCAACATTGGGTGATCTTTGGTGCAGACACGACATTTGTGGCGAGCATTGAAGGCTTCTTGGTTTGATTTGTCGCAAGAACACGAACCGTAATAGTTCCACTGGCGACAGGCTTTGTCTGCCTCTGGTTTGACTGGTGACCGCTGGTGAGGAGATGAAGCTTGAATGGGAAAAGAAACCATGTTTACGTTGGCACTTTGCTGTGAAGAGCGAAGATCTGAATGTTTAAAAAATGTAACTGCCTTATCCCGGATCTCATTGGAGCTCGTCCATTCCAGGCGCCATAACTCGATTTGCCTTGCGATGTGGGAATGGAAAGCACGTACACTCGACCAGGAGTAACTCGACGCCTTCAGCATCAACAATTCAAGATAATCGAGCATGGCGGATTTCTTAGCGGTGTCGTAAGGCTTGATCATAGCTAGAAAACCCGTTACAAACTGTGGCAACTCTAACTTATCATAATCAATAGAATTGCTAGTACCTGGAGCAAACTCGTGGGGCCAGTCAATAGCGCGCTTCTTCCTAGTGGTGTCAACCGGCGTAGATGAATTTATGTTGTCAACCGCATCGCCATCAGGAAAAACACTGGGGCCGTGGCGCAAACGCAAAACTTCTAACTCCAGGGCGAGTTTCTCTTTCTGTAGCTGGGCCAGGCGAATCTCTTGATTAAGCTCACGGTCAGGGGACGCCGGTAAGGTAGAATGGCTCTTTGAACCATAGCTTGTAGACGAAGAATGAACCGCTTCTTTGGGATCAGACGAGGGAAAAACCGCGGGAACTTCATCTGGCAAATGGAGGTCGTACAGCTGACCTTGAAGATCTGCATAGGGAAAGCCGGAGTCTGGAATCTTCGATCTTGGTTTTGAAGACGAACGCTTCGTTTTCTTTTTGGTTTCTTTTAGCGAGGAAAGACCTTGAGTGTCGGCCAATACAGAAGGAGATGCTGGAAGGTCGCCGTCGTCGGCCGAATGAGCGAAATGACTTTGGAAATCTGTGTAAATAAAGTGAGGATCCCTCGTAACTGGTTTAGGCTGTCGTGTGGAGCGCCTTGGCGGAAGAATTGTCGAAGATGCTTGGGGATCTGCTTGAGCCATGAGAAAAGAGCTTGATCGAACGAAACTAGCTCGACCGCGAATACAAGAGATTATGACTGATTACACAATACTCGTACAAAGCTAATATAATGCTTATGACGTCATAACATTCCACAATTAACCATCCTCACAAGGTGATGATTGACACCATTGCCAAGCTTCAAGATTTCAATTCAAAATACACTCTACCCTCCCTGCATTCAATAAAGCAGGCTGTGTTAGGTTGGAGATGAATTGGTATTGGTCACCATTGAAGTGTGAACTAGTTGCAGAGTAATATTAATAAGACCATTGCACTTAAG
>BLFK01000658.1:885571-890571 GCA_014634185.1 Astreopora myriophthalma | reverse complement strand
AAGCAGTCAGTCACTGTCAAAAAATGACATTTCGTAACTTTTCTTTTGAGACAGACAGACAGACAGACAGTCAGTCAGTCAGTCAATCAAGCCATTGGAAAAAGTGGTTGGAAAAAGGGGCTCTGACTTTTGCAATCTGGTTGCATAAGGCAGGGCATCAAATAATAGGAATATTCTAGGGTTCAAAGTTTATTTTTGGCTTTGGGAGCACTTGTACTACCAGGTAAGGCACACGAGTGTGATGACACCTGATTTTTTTAGGTGCACAACCAAAAATCTAGTCAGATGTGTGACCAGTTGGTCGTAAACTTTGAGCCCTGTGCTCAATGTTAAAAAAATAATAATAGCAAAATAGGAATTTGAGATCCCCCAAAATAGGAAGAAAATAAGAATTTTGTTTAAAAGTAGGAGAAAAATAGGAATGATTACTCATGAAAATCACACATAAAACAAAGTTAAATTGATTTGGTGGTGAAGTTACTGTCTATCAAGTGAAATTTGATAAATGCTATTTATTTTATTGAGGGTATAAAAATACTGCACATGCAATGGTGGTGGACCATGGTGGTGGGGTATGAGTCCTGTTGGCTGGCTGTTGTGGTGGTTGTTGCTTCAGGTTGAACCAATCACGAGTCTTTCAGGGCATCAATCAGTTAAAGCCGACTTAACATGGACTACTCCAAATCAACAAGAACCATTGATGATTGCTACCTGTTTTAAAGAATGCTTCATATCACATCAAGTCAATAACTGTGGTTCAGGAATGCGCATGCTGTCAATTGCTACTCTTATCATATTCAACAAATTAAAAAGGAAACAACAGCAACAGCAACCCCAAATAATCTAGAAAGTATTAAGCTCTTGCTAATGGTACATTTGTGGTACAGTGTTAGAAAAGTGTCCTTTTGTGAAGTGAAGTATCCGTGGGTTTACTGATATTTTAACTTCAACATTTTGGTAAATTTTCGGACAATTAGGAAGAAAAGAGTTAACCCTTTCAGCCCCAAGGGCTACCCCAGTGACGAGTAAAATCGTCTGGCGTTAGACAGAGTAAAATCTCCTGGCGTTAGACAGAGTAAAATCTCTAAAGTGGCCATGGGGTGTTAAAGGGTTAAGAGTTAAGTACTATAAATGTCTTTATCCTCTTTTTCAGAGCTGTTATCCATCAGGAAGATATACACCCCTATATAAGAATATTTAAATGACTTTCACAGTGGCAGTACAAAAACGTATTCATTCCACATGAGGTAAGGTTATGAATGGTGTAAGGTGTGAGGAAGTGAAGACCAAGGCAAGGCTGAAAATATTTTGGGCATAAATTGTTGAAGAAGATGCATTTTGATAATAATTGGTTTGGTAAAATGCATGAAAAGTAGAAGAAAACAGGAGAACACAGGAGAGTGCTTAAAAAAACAATAGGAAACGAAAGCAACTTGACACCCTGCATACATGTAAGGCCAACATTTTCGGTACTAAAGTAATTGCAGAAGTGAGTGAGATATCTTCAATCAACTGACCTTGGTTATGACATAAAGCACTGAAATATTCCAATACGCCTTAATTTCGTCAAGCATATCTTTCATCAAGATTTCATCATATCTTCGATTGGAGTACACCAAGTGAACAAAAGTCTCATCATGTTCATTTGCTATAATTCCGTGTAAAACTTGCAGCATTGGAGCAATGCCAGTACCTGCGGCTAACATGCCAATGTGACGGTACTGAAACGCAAATGAAAATGACCTGAACATTAGGAACAAAAATGTGGAACCTTAAAAAATAGAATGGTATTGTCACTTCTTACGTTATTACGGAGTAGAAGCACAAGTGGACTGAACTTTGAATCTTGCAGCTTTCATTGGTAAGGACCTTGACACAGTGCTAATGCCTAGCATTCACTTTAAGGAAGATCATGCGCTTATGTGCAATATAGTGACCATAAAGAGTTCCATTGCCATGCCACCAAACTAAATGTGGCACAAGTTCTTCTGAGTGAACTTTTTCTCTTCCTTTTGATAATGATATAATAACAACAACAACAACAACAACAACAACAATAATAATAATGATACAAAAAAAAAACTAGATACAGACGGAGTCAAGGCCACTAAGGTCACCAGTTAGATTGTTCCAGAGATTGGGAGCAGTGGAGGCAAATGTCCTCGCTCCAAGTGTAATGTAAGCATCTCGGTGCGCAGATCCTTAATGATAGCAAAAACTTGTGATTCGACCTTAATGCATATTTAGTAGTTTTTTTTTACAGAGGAGTTTACAAACTTTAAGGTATCAAGACTGGTGTGGAAGGCTTGGTGAAATTCTGGATTTAATTTTGTAAGATTCAGTGTGCATAAGATAGGAAGACAATAAGATTCTGCTCAAGAATAAAAACACCACACCAAGTTTGTCAAAATATTGTGATGGGCCAGAATGATGTCTTTTAAATTCCCTCACCTTATTTGGTGCATATGAAAATCTACCAAAAGGTCCTCTCCACTCGACCATGTCTCCAACTTGCCAACTTCTAACGTAACTTGACATCTTTCCATTAGAATACACCTGAATCAGAATTCAGCGTTTTTGATTGGCAATAAATTAGGTAATGCATCAATAGATAGGAACGAATGAATGTGACAAAAATAAAGCACTGAAAGTTATTAAGAGAATGAAATGTTCCATAATTATGGGGAACAGGGATAAGGGTGTGTGGAAAACAAAAACAAAGACTGAAGACCCACCAAACAAAGTATTAATGAGGGTTTTCGCTTTCAACATACTGGCCTGGATG
The DNA here is from genome assembly GCA_014634185.1 of Astreopora myriophthalma. Lineage (NCBI taxonomy): Eukaryota > Metazoa > Cnidaria > Anthozoa > Scleractinia > Acroporidae > Astreopora > Astreopora myriophthalma. Next base: position 887,786 of record BLFK01000658.1, on the reverse strand, counting down.
TGTCCAAAATGAAGACCCTACAGAGAGGTGACATGTATGGTGTGTTTTGTTATTTGCTGTTTGCTATGTTAATTTTTCTGGAGGAGTCTTTGTTTTCCGAGTCTTCAGTCTTTCATCTTGGTTTTCCAGGTCTTTGTTTTCCGCACACGCACAGAGATGGCACACTGGCAGAGAACACTTGCCTCCGACCAATGTTGCCCAGGTTTAGTTCTCAGACTTGATGTTATGTGGGTTGAGTTTGTTGTTGGTTCTCTAGGTTACTCCAAGAGGGATTCCTCGGGGTAGTCCAGTGTTCACCTCTCCTTAGGGCCGATTTACACGGTATGACTTCGAACTTGTATGTGAAAAGCTTATGACAGGCCTACGGCACAAAATATTTAATTGTTCCATGTAAATCAAATGTACAACTTGCTTACGACTGTCGTGTACATCACAAACAATTTAGGATTTTAAAACATGTTTTAAAACTCTACGACAATCGTAAGGACAGTCTAGGTTCAGTGGCGAGAGTTGTATTTTACATGACACGAGCAGCTGTGCACGCAGGAAAAAAAATCGCATATAGCAGTTGTAAGCAAAAGTTGTACCATGTAAAATCGGGCCTTAAAACCAACATTTCCAAGAATTTCCAATTCAATCTTGAATGCATGGCCATTCCAGAGCAAGTTCTTATGAGCTCCTCAAGTGGTGCTGATCCGTACATTAATTGACATTTTTTATAGCACTGTTAGGATCAATTTACACAGTACAACTTTTCAACTGACGAAATGATCCTCACACTTGCTGGACAATTTAAGCAATTGTCTCATATGCACTTGAAAAATTCAAGTGACTCAAACGGGATTCAAACCCATGACCTCTGCGATGCCGGTGCAGTGCTCTTACCAACTGAGCTATGAAGCCACACAGTTGAAGGCAGGTCAATTTGTTGGGCTTATGCGTGTTTTTATGCGTGTTTTCTTCTTTTAGTACAACTTTTCCTTACAACTGTCGTGTGCAATTTCTTCTGTGAGCGCTGCTCACGCCACACAAAAAATCGCGCACAACTCTCACTATTGAACACAGACTATGCTTACAATTGTCATAGGCAAGTTGTACAGTAGGTTTGATTTACATGAAGCAATTCGTGCAGAAGGCCTGTTGGAAGCTTGTTGGAGGCAACAAAGTCGTACCGTGTAAATCAGGCCTTGGATGGTTCAAAAAGCTTAAATTATCAGGGAGAATTTGGTCATTTAATTGCTTGCCTTTGAGATTTAGGGTCCCTCCACTCCCTGCTATGATAGGATCCTAGTCTATCATAGGGTTATACCCAGCCAGTACCCATTTTTTTCCCTGGGAGAAGACCAATAATATCCATGGACCAAAGTTTCCCATGTAAACAAGTCAGACTGCAGTGCAGCATACGTATTAGGCCCTGACCTGCTCACCTTCAGAAGCAATACACAACGGATTTAAAGGAAAACACTTTTTGTCTACAATATAATATTGAGGTCAACTGAAGAGGCTTCAAGAACAGTTTTTGTATAAATTCAAAGTTATAATAAAATGCATTGACTGTTGTCTGGTTCATCTTGCTATACAGTTCTTATATCTGACTAGTTACATGGACAACTAAAAACAACAACAACAACAACAACAGCAGTACCTTGATAAGCACATCAAAGAAGCCACAGCTGTCTGTTGGAGAAACTGGTGTGTACTGACGAGTAATACTCTTGCCTTGAAACATTCCTCTGAAAATAACATAAATGGAGATGGAAAAAGACTTTTCATCCTCCAAATCGTTCACATTGTTTCCTACTGTCAAAAAAATCATCCTGTGACTACAGTACATCTGATCACTGGTCCAGATAAGAGACAGGTCTCAGGTCAAAAACCTGACAAAGCTGAACAGCTGACGCAACAAATCAAGTGATAGACTTCAGAAAATGAACAGAGACCCACTGGTATTGACCCCAGCTTGATATGCCTTCAAATTCCCTGTGGGCAAGTCCTGCCCCAAAAGCTTATCTGGAGCACTGCATCTGATACTCCCCATATACTGATTTAGACTCGGCATCCCAGGTATTAGACAGTTTAGAGGCAGCTAAGGGTGCTTATGGCAAAACATTAAATAATATGAATGAGGCAATACTTTATCTCAAGTCTATCCCTTGGGTCATGCAGGGGGCCAGCTTAATGTTCGGTTTCTTGATCCAAGACTACCTCTTATCTA
>BLFK01000658.1:801744-885555 GCA_014634185.1 Astreopora myriophthalma | reverse complement strand
CCCCCCCCCCCCCCCCCCCAAAAACACACACACACACACCTCTTGACACAGGAATTTCAGGGAAAGCAGTTGTATAACATAACCAAAATACTGCATACAAAGTATATTTCTAGGGTTCAGAAAAGAGCAGGGCATTTGGTACTATTATTAAGTACTAACTTCTTTTTGACCAGGATCATAAACCCACATATATAATTTGCCTACCTATACTCTAAAGACAATATAAACCAGACCACAACAGAGGACAGCAAGAGCAGACACAACAACCACATGTTTGCTGTACAGACTACTGATTGACTGAGTGAGAGAGCCACATGGGAAAAATATTTGGCTTGAGCTCATGGTGTACGGTGTGCTAGGAAAGAACTGCTTTACACTTTCATTGGTGATTAAAATGAGAATTACAGATGCACAGGGTGAGGGTATTTTACAGAACAAAATTTGATCAAACTATATTTGGGGTCAGCCACTGGAAAGTTTATCAGGACAGTGACCATGTACTGTGGAAAAGAAAAAGTTTTTCCTAACTAACCTGTGGCAGTTCCAGATCGCACAAGAAATGCAGAAATTTATCGACAACACTTGATTATGCAAATTTTCCACTCAATCAGAAAAATCAACAAATTAATAACTTGAGTAATAAGACTAGTAAACATAGAAAGCCTATTCAAAATTGCGCTTAAAGCCTAAAATGACCACTTTATAAAACAAGAGCTGTTTGAAGTAAGTTTCCTACATGCAAACTACTGTAAACTTGTGGGAAAGAAAGTGTGATGATCGATTTTATGCAACTGCTGAATTTCACAACACACTCACCTGCTAAAGAGCTATTCTAAGCTACAAAATATGTTGTACTGTATGTGTTGCACAAGGCACATACAACCTTGTCATCAACAACCAACTTTCAAGAGAATTTTTACTATGCCAATTTTTTTTTAACGAGTACTTTTAATTTGTTTGCAATTTACTGTATAGCAATTCGAAAATCACATAAAAAGTCTGCATGCTACATGTACATGTAGGAGGCAAGATGCTTACAAGTAGAGTTGAACAAAACAATTGTGAGGCTTGACAACTCAAAGGCTGCACTCTTTGAAGCCTCAAAGAAAAATTAATACAAAACTCCTCTAGTGTGATGCAATGGGGCCTGAAGGCAAACTTTATAACACTTAATATCTTGTCTAATCGCCTGAAGAATTACTAGTTGTACAGAATCATAGTAAGAAATGATAATGGAAAATTCACACTTCTAGTAGAGTTCTTAAATACTCATTGAATGCAAAGTTTCACTACATGTAGGTCTTTCAATCCAATGCATAAAATGATCTTGCAACCCGTATTCAAGCCACACAGCAGTAACAAACTATACATGCTTTGCAGGCCTCTTTTGCCATTACAGGCACTCACTCACTTGTTCACTCACTCTTACAATATACCTGATAACATAACAGGTTCTGCACTCACAGTCGCAAAGCCCACACAAAGTGAATCAACACTGATGGGCTTAATAGAGCATGGTAAACAAACTTTTACACCATGCTCTAAAGATAATTATAGTAACTGTACACAGACTGTACATATTTTTAAGCCGTGTAAATTCACCCCCAAAAGTTAGAAAGATTTATTGATATTTCGTGGGCAGTTTTAATGAAACAATAATTATTATGCCAGTTGCTCCTTGTTGGCTGAAGCCTATCTACATGTATCGACCCATATGATGATCCAATGTGTGCCCGTGGTATTACCGTAACCGTAAGCACCGGCCCATAAGCCACACCATCTTCCCAAAAATAACAGTTCTCAACTGGGGACGTGGCTAAATATTCTGTGAGATTACATCCAATGAACGCACCTCGTTTCCAGTTTTCTATCTTCCAGTTACTTGCCTCAGTTACTGAACCATGTTAGTAAATGCATTCAAAGAGCTGAGTCAGGAAATGTGAGATTTTCCTATCAACCCCAACCTTCAATTGACTTATAAATACAGTTTCAAAAGTTTTCATGCTTGGGATTGACTTTACACGTGTATTTAGTGCATTATTTACGACAGGCTGGACGACTATGTCGGTATGCTCACTGAATTGGAGAACACTGTCTTTCACTTTTCTGTTGCAAAGTGTGAACACACTTTTTTAATGAAACAAGTTTTTCCTACACTTGAGTTCTCAACCTCAGGGTGCCGCTTATATGAGTGTGGCTTATACACCAATGTTTATGGTACTGTTACTATTATTAATAGTTAAAGTCTAATGGGAAAAAAAATTCACTAACAATCATATTACCTAGGCTGACTTAGGAAGACAAGATGAGTAAATAAACTAAACATGCAATACAGAAGAAATAAACATTTAAGATTAAAATAAATAAGACTTTCTAGATAACAAGATTTTCTAGATAACAAGAGTCTTGACAAGAAAATAGTGAAAACTCACCTCAGTATCAAATGCTGACCAATATGCAACCCAAGCATCCTATTCTTTGGAATATGAAACCTGTACAGGCACGAATCAGCTGTCAGTCTTGTTACAGACTCCAGTACAAAGGGCCGAAACTCTGAGGTGCTGAGAACTTCGTCACCATCTGCAAATTGCAAAGGCTGCTCAATAACAGTTTCCTCAGTTTTAATTCGCTCACATTCTTTTCTCCATTTTGACATTTCTTCTTCGTAAATGTCAAATACACAGGGAGTACACCCAGTTCCACAGCAGTCGCTGTCTTCTGGTTTTTCTGGTGGTTCAGGTAGATTGAAGGAGATTTCCTCACTCATGTTGGTGTTAGAAGTCTTTGCATCAGTTGCCATAGAAACATGAATACTGTATGTCATTGATGTCTTTGATTATTGGTGTGACCATTGTAATTTACAAGATCCTTCCATGTTGTCACGACTTACAGTTCATTTTCTGTTAACCAGCTTTCGCAATGAATGGCCACCCCAGCTGCCACCAACAGACTTGGAATGGTTTTCAAACAGAGTACAACTTTATCGTGCTGCAAATAAAGAATGTAATTTGCATTTGTAAATAGTATTGTCAATATTTAATAATGTGTGTAAATCTGTAATCAATAAAATTAAATAATAATAATAATACTAATAATAATACCACTAATAATATTATAACTTTAATTTACAGCAAGACAGTCAGATTAATGACCCAGCTTATTCAAACACCAATTCTGGTTTCTTGCACATCCTTGCAGTTAATAACAAATTCTTACGGTGATAGTTCCGCGGAGAGACAAACGGCCACTACATGAAGTTTGCAGTATAAATAGTCTTGATGGAGCCAGGTAAAACAAGAGGAAATCTGCACAGAGTTTTAATCAATGACTTCCTGTCTTAGCTAGGCTTCGATACCTTTAGCAAGTTCACATTTTCCAACATTCTAACCTTAGCTAATGCACTAACCCTCGATTTTTATGCAGCTACAATGCAAATGCATGTGTTTAATTTTAAAAGCTTAAGTCAGGGTCTACTGTATAACCTCAGTTCCCAGTTGACAGGATGTTGAATGGTCCGTTAATAGCCCCTCTGCCCAGAGAGCTGGCTCTGAAGCGTGACTTCGACGAAGCAAGAGGATAGAAGCTCGTTTCCCTTTTGATCTTTTAGTTTCCCGTTGTTATCCGAAGTTCTGAACTGACTGATTTTCCCGCTGACGATCAACGACTTGGGAATTGATCGACTCCAAGCAGCAAGGAAGTCCACCAGGAAAACCCCTCAGAACGTGAATGCTTTGATCTGTTATCTTCCTCCTGTCGTTTCCTTTTTAAGACCGCTTTTTGTAAGCAATGATTCGCAGGTTTGTCATCATCCATAATTTATCTGAAGCCAGCAAAGGAATGAACCACGTCCGCCATTTTGAATGTAATTGCTGTAGTAACCAGTTCTCCTGCAGCTCGGAGCTGACTAGTTGACTGACTGACTGACTGCAGTTGACTGACCGAGTGCTTGACTGTCTGAGTGACTGGCCGGCTGGCAGGATGACTGATTAAGTTCTGGGAGCCGGCTAAGGTGAACCTTACCATGTATTGGTACATCCAATTCGGTACATGAGGTCGTACATCCAAAAGACTTCAAGGTCCTTTAATTTGGATCCATTTTGGAGAAGGCCTGAACCAGGCACTTTAAACGACAACCGGCTGGATAAGCTATATATATGTGCCGCCCCAAAGGGCATAGCTTTTGAGCCGTTTTGGTCTGAAAACGGGTTTAGATTTTGAGCATTGGGTATAGTTTCAAGGGAACCCATGAGAGCTTATGAACAAATTTGTCTTTTAAAGTCAGTCCAAATGATTAATACAGAAAGAGAATTACTGTAGTGCAGAATATTATCATTCGCAAACTGTCAGATGAATTTTACCTATTCTTGACTTTGGCACTACACAGTTCCACTTGGACAAGGTAATGGATTCACCAACTAATTATAACTTTTGGAAGCCAGGTCTGAAAAACGGGTGTGGAAAATTGCACGTTTTGGTCTGAAATAGTAAGATCACGATTTGGAGAACCAGGCGGAATATGCCTATCAAGAATTCCAAGTACCGATTAGAAAGGTTAAGGTTATCGCCAAAAACCTTAAATAGAACGTTCACTGTTATCAATCGCCTGTGGGGGCATTAATCTGTGCCTAAGGGATGTCTGCCTCGCGAAATCTTTGTATTCGAGAGCTTTCGTTTATTAATCAGTGGTAAACAATTTTTCTATCGAGAAGGTCACCACATACCTTACACGAAGATCTCAGATTGAAGGGTGGTGTGATTTTCTGCCTGGGTGTAGAATGAAGCACTAAAGTTTGGTACCAGCTGGGTTTCAAAATCGCAAAGGGAAATTGGCCACCATATAGCGAAACAGATCTCTCTTTAAGGGTAAAGTTCCTATGAAGGATTTCCGCTAAATCTTGAACTTCAAAATAAGCTTGGATTCGAGCCGAGGGCACCAGAATAAAGGATTAAGAGCACCAAAGGCAAAAAGCAAGTTCTTAAGACCCCTAACTTAAAGTTCTTTCCGTAGATAGCGCGCAAGGCACACATTACCTCTCTTTCTTTCATGCGTGAAAGAGATCTAACCCAGAGCGGACACTACCAAGGAAAACGCCACGATAACTGAGAAACATTATTTAGGGGGGGGAGGGGAGGGCAAACTAGAACAAAAATGGTGGATGTCCACTATCTTGACCTTTCTCCCTTTTCTGTTATTCCGTGGTTCGTGTTCCTAGCGCGTCAACTTTCATCCTTTTTCCTTCGATTTGCACAACCTGAACGCCTAGAACCGAGGCTTGAGAGGATTCGGAAGGGGTTTCCATGAAGGACCGACACCATGTTAAGTAGCACGTTGAGAAAGTGGTACATATTGCTTGTTCACTGGGAAAATCAAACTGTCGAAAGCGTTTTTGCACTGAGAACTCTTCGTAAGGTTGTTTCAATCAACCGTGTGCAGTGTGATTGAAAGATCTTTCTATCGGATGATAATAATGATAATAATAATGATAATAATAATGATAATGATGGTGATGATGATGATGATAATAGTAAAAAAAGAGTATATGTTACATGGTACCTTGAGAAAGTGGTGCACCGATTTATTTCTCTTGGAAAATGAAACTGTCGAAAGAGTTCTGGTTCTGAAGACTTAATGAGGTCCTTTTATTTAGAGTTTTCTATCTCAAAAACCGACTTAACCGTACTCGAAGAAAAACAAGAACATTCCACCAATACTTTCATTTGACCACACTGAGGCGAAAAGTGACACCGCATTTCAGTATTACCATGTATCCTGGCCGCGAACCGAAATATATAAGTAAACGTATTAATTACGCAAGGAAAGGAGCACAGAATTTTGAATCACTCTAACATAAATTTAGCTTGTTACTCTAAGTCAAGAATTTCAAATAATTGTGTGTACGCTATGTTAATTTAATTTCATTTAAGAGTGGATCTCCATCCTGTAAGCCCCATGACTTCCAAGGGGATTCTCTTCCTATGTTAAGCTAATTGTTTTCTTTTTTTTAATTGTTTTCATTTTTTTTTTCTTAATGCTATAAAATTTCGAAGTAGGGATTCTGTCGGCAGCAGCTGTAGAGGGTATGAAAATTACGAGTTTATTAATTATCCCTCCTCCTCTCCATCCATCGAAATAAATCAACCACGTTTTCGTGCGCTTGACCAGTAACCTCTTTCCGGTCATTTTGTAATCTTCTTATGAACCGCACCTCTCTAAATACTTCAAGTTCCCGTGTAAACAAAGCCTTACATCTCGTTCTTAAAAGATAAGCCTCCGGGCATTCTTGGTACAAATTGTATAACTTTTTGAAAAAGTCGCACTTCTTCAAATTGGGTGACAAAAACAATTCTTTCTGTGAGTACATAATTCTTGTGGTTTAACGTTTGCCATTTCAGCCGGAACCGAGAGAGAGAGGTAACAACATAAGAGTTAACATATCTGCCATTGGCTCCTTTCATTTAAGGAAGAACGCCAAATAGAGCGCGGAAGACCAAACGAAGTGTTCCCTATTCGCCCGCCTGGTCTGTCCCATTTTCTTTAATAAGAAAGAGACTGGAAGAGGTAAGCTTCTTCCCCTAGCTTTTATCATCTAAGAGTTTTTTTGTGTGCGCAAAAGCACACGCGCCAAGGTGGACAAAGGCTGGAGAAAGATATACTTTCAAGCTTCTCGCTGAACAACTTGGAAAAACAAACATAAGTGCACGCAAAATTTTCATTAGGTTTTGCACTCTTTTCCATTTAGCAAGGGAACGCCCGTAATCACTGCTTATCTCATTATACCTTGTCGTACTTATTGTAGCTTCACAGTTCATTATAACGCGGAGAACAGAAGCAACAGATTGTATGATGGCACTTACGCGTTCAGGCATTTAATTCTCGTATAATCAACAAATCTTGTTTTCTCACTTGTCTAGTCTTGAGAACCTTCAGTTTATTTTGGGATGTTTATGTTGTTACTTAAATCATAAACTGTTCCTGAAGATTGGGGAAAAAGTATCTCTTCAAAAAACAAATACTAAACACGGGAAAACATTTTATCACGAGTTTGGAAACGTTTATACAGCTGCTCTGCTAGTTTCGAGAAAAAAAAAAAGAAAAAGGAAAAGATATGCACAATGCAATTTGTGCAGACGCCAATTGGGGCATTGTCAAAGTTTATTGCTACGTGGCTGTTAGGGTTATGCACTAGGAAACGGAGTTAGGAGCTACAGGGATTAGAAGATACGATAACGACGCTCAACATTTTCCCGACACATTGCGCATTATCAGGTGGAAGACAACATCAGCAAATTCTTGATATTTTTCAGCAACATCAAAAGGCTTCAAATCTGCCGCTATCAAATCAAAGTTCATTGGAGGGAACACTCAACTCGAGGTATCCACGAGCTTCGAATTTCAATGGGAAACGGCCAGTTGACATTTTGCTGTTTAAGAAAAGGTTGCTGAAACGGCAGAAGACTGATTTGGTCGAATTAGAACACTGATTCCCTATCATTGGCAATCAACCTTGTCCAAATTTGAAATGAAGATCTACATGTCAAAAGCCCCAGCTAGCTCATTGCTCATCATTTATCAATTAAGAAGTTACACCTTTTTTTAGAAGATCTAGAGTTTTACGCCGTTGCTTTAGTTTTGCATCGTTGCGCTTCGTGATTGGTTGAAAAATCTCGCGCCACATCGTCAGCCAATCCGAGGCCAAACCAAAACCGATTGTGACCAACTCGCAGGCGTTTTGCCGCGCACAGCGCCGTTTTCATGTATTTGGTTTGCATTGATTAACTCATTTTGATTAACTGCGTCTGTCCTGATGGGTCAATTAAAACTGCTCTAATCAGCTATCATTTCTTTCTGTCCGCAAAAGTGGACTTCCAGATTTCATGGCTTTATAGTGAGCAGTGGGAAGCTGTGAGTTTAGTTGTCCAAAAAAATCAGTTGAGTCACATTGTGGAACTGGACAGTTAAGAACGTAAGAAACAGATTATAGGTTGGCTGTGAACAGTCTCCTTGCATAGTAAAGACTTTAGGAAAACATGCCAGAAATTTGGCAAGCCAGACCCTGCCAAACCCCAAACAAGTCCATGTTTCAATGAGGAAAGCGAACAGTCATATTCGTTTCGCTTGATTGCTTGGTGACACCAGTCACAAGAATATCTCGGCCATTTGTTTTTTTATCATATGGCTAAGTACACTCTTACAAAAAAAAAAGACTTGCTTGTTTCGACAGTAACTGGCCGCAAATTCAGTTCATGCGATCGACAAGTTTACTCATTAAAGCCGTCAACAAGATAATTCATTAAATCAAACAAGTTATGTCTCCTGCGGCTGAATTTCCAATGCAGCTATTGTCGTGATAATTGATATGGCGCCGGAGAGTTTGAGCTTTACGTTATATCCCAAATGACCTTACGTGGTCGTCTCGAAGGAAGGTACACGGAATGTCCTCGATGAAAGAGAAACTAACTTTATAATTTGGAAGACAATCCATGAGCCTTTCAAATCTTAGCTGCATAAATAAGGAGTTTATTGGCTTAAAACAGATTATGCGCATGTTTTCCAGTCCTGATGAAAATAACCTAACCACCCGCAGGAGCACATAACCTGGAGCGCACAACTCCCATACTAGGGCTATGTCACGGCATTTTTGCAGACCGAGCTATTTTTAGACATGTTTTTTTCTGCGAAAAGTTTAGTTCCAGTTCGCACGCGTCCAAGCAGTTAATTATGCAAGGCTTATGTTTGGCTAGCAAGACTCCTGTGGGAGATTGAATAGGCTCCTGCCACCCGTTGATTTAGAGTGGTGGATTCTACAGCGGCTTTTTTAGAGGCATTTCACAGTACAACCAGTCGACACCAACGACATGGCTTGAGAGAGCGGAAATTCAGTTGCTACAATACAGTGATTACCTAATGTTATAGTGCCCATGAAACAAATGCAATGCAGTGATGAACTGGAGTTACTAATAAACGTTCAACATTTATTCTGCTCCATTCTACAGGGTCTCCTAAGGGGTTTCGGGGAACAAGAAAACATGGCCAATTTTGAACTGGGGAAAAGGGAAACAACATAAGGACGATAAGCCGGAGGTCCCGTCTCACTGCCCTTGTTCATTAACTCTGTGGGACGTTAAAGAACCCACACACTGTTCTTAAAGAGTAGGGCACGGAGTACCTGGTGTTGTGGTCTGATCTTTCCAGCATGTGGTCGGCTTGGCAGGATTAGCTTGAAGGGCTTGTGTGTGAACGAGACCACAATTGCGTATTACAGCCAGAAGTCAGGCTACTTAGCCAAGTACTGGAACCTTATTCAAACTCAAACAAAGTCAAAATATCTCAGGGAACAAGGGAACATAAACCATTTTAGGGATCAAAAAGCTGGGAACAAGTTCGGAATTAATTTTGGGAACAAGGGAACACAAACAAATTTTTGAAAGGGAACAAGGGAACAAGGGAACAATGACCCACCGCTGGGAGGCTCTCAGTCTACTCGATCCAAGCTCGTAAGCGAGCATGGATGTTTGGAAAAAACAAAACAAAAACAAAACAAACAAAACAATGAGCTGGCAAATGCTATTGAACTTCAGGCCACGCGATCAAGCTTCCACTTCCGATGAGACAGATTGAGTTTGTTATTTGATTTTGATGAGGTAGCCAGCTTTCAGTTAACAATCTGTCATCGAAGAATTAACAATCGGCAGGAACGTTCGAGGAAGTCTTCACATTGGGTGTTCAATTAACGGCCTCATCAGGTTTCGAGCCACCCTAATTAAGCGTCCATATAACAGTGTGTGTTATGGAGTCGATCTACATGAGGACTCGACTTTCTTACAAGGCGATTTTTTGTCTTTGCAGGGGAACATGGCTTGTCGGTTAGAAGCTGTTCTTCGCCGCCGAAAAGATCCACCAATATGTAGATTTTTTGACATCTGACTCTAACGGCATCCCTTTTCGTCTCGTGCCGGAACGCATTTACTTTTGCATCTCCCAAGGATTTTGCAGGATTCAGGAACTGAAAACTGGTTTACTTCTGTGTATTCACCGCTCGTGGTTAACCGCGTTTTATTCATTTTTTGTTCGTGGGATCTTCGTCCGGGAGAATATCGAATTTATACAACCCAGGCCAAACAGAGCTCGGTCACTTTGCCATCAGGACATCGCTGAATTTTATGACGTTTTAGTTCAAGACCTCTATGGGGTCAATCGGGCGTTAATTAAGGACCCTTTCATGCAGTGCTCTTGCAAGAATTAAGCAATGGAAGAAGGTACAGAGTATATGGGGTCCGGGCAGTTAGAGGATGTTGATTACGGGGTGGTCGATCCAACTTTACTGAATATGCAAAGTGCTTGGTATTCCTTCATCCTCACAATCGGAGTGGTAGGCAATTTGTACATTATTTTAACGGTCTGCTGCCGAAAAGAAATGTCTTCTACGACGAACTTGTTCATTGTCAACTTGGCGATCAGCGATGTAGGAATCTTGCTGATATCTCTTCCTGCCGAATACATTAAAGATTACTTTGCGTGGCCGTTCGATAAACTGACCTGCCAGATTTTTGTGCCGCTAAATGAAGTGTTTTTTTGCGTGTCAATATTTACGCTGACTGTCATAACAGTGGAGAGATTTCGAGTGGTCTGTAGACCTTTCAAACCAAGGATCTCCGTAAAGGAGGCCAAGATTATTATCGTTATATTGTGGATGGTTTCGTATCTTGCCGCTGGCTTCCCGTTGTCATTTCTGATGAAGGTCGAAGAGACCGCTATTGATCGCAAATGTTTACTCATTTGGCCCGGCGATCTTCAACGACGTCTGCACACATGTTTCATCGCCACGCTCATAATCGTGCCGTTGTTTATAACAGCTGGTGGATATTCCACCATCGTGGCAAACATGCGGAGCCAAAGTGCGCGAATCCGCGCTAGGGCCAATTCCATCAGCTCTGACACAATCGCTTTTCGCAGGGACATGCTTCACTTACAAGGCAACACGAAGCTCATCAAGATGCTTCTGCTGATTGTGGTTGTGTTTTGGATATGCATGCTACCGTTAACTCTACTGGCTTTGGCAATCGAGTTTGGGAGCATTGACCCTACCTCTAAGGCAGTGCAAGGACTCTATGCATTCTGTATAGCCCTCTTCTTCAGTAACAGCGCTTTTAACCCCATCGCCGTGTACATAATGAGCTCTGAACTGAGGAAGGGACTTTATGCCTTCCATGAAAGAATTTCGAGCTATTTTTGTACTCAAACTTCGGACAAGAAAAAACGAGTTTTACCCTAAAGCTACCTTAAAAACATTTGTCTAATATATAAAAATGGCGGGACGCTATCTTAATTTATGTCAACTTAAATTCGCTGTGTCGAGTAAACATTGTAAAAGTAAGTTCCTTGACATAGTCGGACCCCCGCTGTTGCTAAAAGCAAAAATAAAAAACAAAGCCGAAAGGATTCAGTTTCTCTTGCGAAATTCATTCCCTTGAAGCTTAAGAGATTAACAACTGTTCATGACATTTAAGTGTGCCTCACTCAATTCGACAAATCACTTTTTGCAGATAAATTACATTCAAACTGCAATAACTCGCGAAGAACAAATTGCTTGATATGTCAAGAGATAAAATTCTCTTCATAGCTTACGTTCCGTGTGTAAAAGCGCACGAAGGGTCGATTGTGAACAAGATGACCTCGATGAAAAGGAAATCGAAGACGACAGGGGGAATTTATTTGGCACGAGATCAGGTACATTAAAGGTGTGGGGTTCGTTTTTTAATTGCGAGTAGCCTGATAGCTATGAAGAGCCGAACAAACAGTGAAAACTTAAAACCACGTCGGCCAAAGGACAAAAAAAAAAATAGGTCAGAGAAAGTGTTTGTTCGGTACACGGTTGAATGAATTCAATCCTCCTTGTTGTGTACTGTTTGATCGCGAGCCTTTCTAGCCCTAACCCCACATACAAGTAAAATCGGATTGTAAACAACATTCCATGGTCGAGAATGCACTTAAAAGTTGCAGTGGGGATTTCATGCGACTTCAAATTGATAAATGAGTGAGAAACAAGGTTTCAATCGGTTTCAATTTGATCCTGTTAGAGGATTCTCTCAGGTTTCCGAGGCAATGAAGCCACGACAAACCTGTGGGAAGAATAGAGTTAAAGGAAACAAGGGGGGTTGGAGGAGGGGGGGGGGGCCGTTCGGACTCAGTGAGTGAAAGGTACCGGTGTACAAAGAAGTATAGCCTTGCCTCAATCTTGTTAAAAATGGGTCTTGTTTTTAACACAACATAGAAAGGTGGGGGCGCGTCATCCAGTGTATATGTGTACGTATTAATTTCTGTTTTGAGACGGTGAGAGGTTGCTTTTTGAAAAAGTGCACGATTTCATAATTTTCATGTAACACAAAACTGATGATCAAACTTCCGCTTTGTGCGCGCAAACATTTCAGTGGATAGGTATCATGTTTGATTGTTTTCGCAGAATGGAGAGTGCTCGATGGAAAGTGATCGATAATTAGAACCAGTCGCTCAGTGTTTTTTTCACGCTCCCGGAATTGATTCACAAAATAACAGAGCTGCGACCTATGAAATGAAATGAGCGGCACGAACACGGCTGCCGGGCTTTCAGAAGCTCATTGTGTTGACAATAACAGGGAGTGTAACGTAAACAATAGTTGTGAGGAGCTCCGAAGAGAGTGTAAAGGTGCGAAGGGCTCCAGGACAAGTTCTCCTTTTAATTTCAGTCACTGAACATAAACTCAGGTGGATATGGGAGCCCTTGTGTGCAACCAGGAGCCCTGATGCATCTCACATTTACCCAGAGGTTGTTGTGCCTATGTCACTTGGGTCACAGGCAGCCCAGGCTCAAAATGTGGTGTAACGGTTTGACTTTATACAGGTTTGTTTGGGAAGCTAACGGCTTTGCTGGAAAAGGTCAATTATTCTTATATTTTGTGAATAAAATCTACTTACCCTGTGCCGTGTTGTATTCCTTGTTGTTTGCCAGCTTCTCAGGCCGATCTAAAGTGATTTCGGCGACTTATCGTTTCGTGCGTGGGTTTCCAGCGGAAACCCAAGCCGTTACACCACATTTTGAGCCTGGGCTGCCTGTGCTTGGGTAGGTTCTGCAGGTACCGGAGCACGGGTGACGTAAAACAAAAGAAACAAAAGATAGAAAACAAAACTACTCCAAATAAAGACTAATCCCAAGTGAATAAAACGCAATGCTTCCCGGTACATGCTGAAAGATCCGTCATTTACAACATAGCGTGCGTGTTTCCCTATCTAATTCCTATTGGCGTCATCATGGTACATTTCTCAACATACGCACGGCCGTGCGTCCATCTGATGACGTGTGCAACTTGTAATCAAATACAAAATGGCGTTTGTAATCAGCCAATAAAAATCTTTGTTTTTCTCATTACGCGCATTGAGAGAATTTTGTAATCAATCACAAATAAACCGGTTTTCCGCGCACTACTTTCTTGTCACTATGTCATAAAAGAATTGGTTCATGCTTTTAGCTGTGCGTATATCGAGTTATGGATGCAGTTGGGAAGTTTGGAGAGCACTGAAGAAGCTAGAGTTGCTCTTACGCTTCTTTTGTGCTCTCCAAACTTCCCGCGTGCATCCATAACTCGATATACGCACGCTAAGCATGAACCAATTCTTAATTTTCATGTGATACGCGTGTCATGCTAGCAGTATTTCATTAGCAAAGCATGCTGGGATCAAAGAGATTAGAACCTGTGCTTGGATATTTGACTTTGCGTCCCGTTTGGTGTATCGTGTTCGCTAACAGCACATTACAGATGTCTTTCTGGAAAGAGGTACTCATGGAGATGCCTGCAAAAGGCCTCAATAAGGCACAACAAGATATAGCAAAGGATAAGAGTGAACAACTTAATTTGCACATGGTAAATTCACCACAGAGCAAAGCTAGGTGCATGCATCATCTGCGGAAAAGTCAAAATGCATCAAAATGTACTGCGTTACAGAGTCGTGTTTCACTGTATACACTTCGGTTGTTCATTCAAAAAGGCAAGTTGTGATTATGCCTAGCTGCAGACTACATGGTCCGAGGATGAGCTTTCGGAAAATTGGCTCTTGGCGACAGGATGGTGCGTTTAAATTCATCTTAGGATCCCACACCCTGTATTAAACCATTTCACAGCGCTAACTAAATTTTGCGTTTTGATACTTTAGTTACAGAGGTTCAGTTAGGTTGCTTCAGAATGTGACTGGCCCGGCTCTGTTAGCCACTTGAAACACTTCATTTACACCACACCGCTAAAATAAACTTTAAACTCAAAGAAGAATATATTCAGAGGTGTCAGCGTGTGGATCCCAGGGTCATTCCCTTGTTACTCATATCTATCACCAATACACCAGAAAGGTAAGCTGTTGACATCGTTCCCATAACAACAAATGAAAGCTAACAGGTTGAAATGGGTGCTCAAACTTAAAGACTGTAAATCAGCGTCAAGATACAAGATGATGTTTTTTGTTGAACCTAAGCAAAACTCGCAGTTTATCTTCCAGACGGTTAGCACTTGTTTCCATGACATGTTTCAGTTTTCTATTCAATTCACGGGCTTCTCTTGATTGCGGAACACTAGTCCCACGTAGACTGCTAATATTACATCGTGTAATTCTCGTGAGATGTCCAACGTCAATTTGAGCTATGCAAACAAGTGCTAAGGAAGGAATGACAAGAGTTGTTGTAACCTGACAATGGAAACCTGAATTAGGAGGGATTAAATTTTAAAGGTTACTGCCGTGCCCCGGTTCTTCTTATACTCACTTGAGCCGTTAACTGATGGCTGCAAAGTCGGCGGAATTATTATTATTATTTTAATGTAAACCGTACAGTTTGAAAGTGTTAAGTAAATACCAGGCTACCTCAAACACTTGCCTCTCTCTCTCTGCCTCTCTCTTATTTATTTTTGACGCTATTGTTGAGAGGGCATTAACTAAATCGTGGCATGAAATTAAGAATTTCATTAGGGAAACCCATGAGGCTACCCATGAGGCTGAAGAATCAAAATATAAAAAAAAGGCCATTTGTTTCAAAAGACTTAAACGAGGAGCCTTTATAATTTCATAAGGCTCCATAGTTTCATTCGCGATGTGTGGCAATTCCCTGTCGCCTAGCCATGGAGTCCAATAACTTCGTTTGACGAACTAGCTATCCGCAGCCAGTTGCACGAATGATATTTAGGGAGCTTAAGTGATAGACAATTGTGGATCATACCCTTTGAGAATTTTAGAAGTTTACTTAACTTTAAGTGCTTCTCTCTGTCCCAGGGACATCACTAATCAATATTTCAAAGAGACATTGTCCCGAGCGGTTGGAACTGTTAGTTCCCCAGTTAGTAAACTATTTAGAGTTTTGGCGGTTTCTTTGAGACAAAGTGTCTAAACTTGCTAAGGGTTGGCCGGTACAGGCCATCCGGGGCAAAACGAGACATATAACCCAAGACCAGTCTTTGGTATCCAAAGAATACCATCATTCAAAGAATGATGAATACCATAATATCATATTCAAAGGATACCACCATACTTATGGTTCCAAGGGCTCGGCTTACAGCCGTTTTGCACAAAACAGCTGGAAATCGGGCCTATTGGTTCCATTGATATGGCACCATTTTTGATGCTAAAATGGCATGGATTGATAACGCCCCTGAATAACCACTCCAAATATTGTCATCAGTGTGATAATATTAACGATGCGCTGGCCTGTCGGCCTTCATCATAAATCCGTTGATTTACGAATGTAAGACAGCTGTACTTTTGAAACTAATACGGACTGCGAAAGTGATAGAAAAACACAACTATTTTGCATTTTCGAAATTCTATCTCCCAGTTTGACGTTTCTGTGAAGTCACCGCTTATTTCAAACTTAAAACGGTACTAGAACTACAGTAATTGGAGCCAATCGTAAATAATTAATCTGGTGTGCAGAAATTATTCATCGAAAAACAACAAACCAAATAACTTGAAAACTCTTTGTTAGAGCCCTTTTAAGGTTTTCTTTTTATCGTATTCCATCATCGATACACCAGACATTGCCCAAAATGGCAAAAGATAACATACGCACCCAAACGTGCTGGTATACGACTTGCATGGAGGAGAAGGAAAGATAATTTGTTCAACGAAAATAAACCCTGTAGCTTCGAAGCCAGGTGTTTTATTATTTATGCGTAAAGAAGTAATTCCGCATTAGACACAGACTGGCCGGCTTGAAAACACAATTGTGCAACTGAGAAGACTTGAAACGATGCAGTGGAACGTGAAAACGCATTACCTCTTAGTTTCTGTTTTTCTCGTTGGTCAAGTTGTTCTGTGCGCCGATACCCAGACGGTGAATAGTTCGTCACTTGGTAAGCCCCGTGCATGAGTTAAAAATTTCCAATAAGGCTTCTTTTCAAGGACCAGCCGCACTTTTGAAGTGAAACTGCCTACATATTTAAGCACATCTCAAACAGTTCGCGTTGACTGAAACTGTTTTTCTTACCCTTAGGCAATTTTCCTTATAAATCTACCCCTAGTGAACATAAATCTGTATTATTATATCTCTCACATACTAAGTGCGGTATGATTGGTTGATTTAGTGGTCCGTATTCTACAGTACCGACCGCCTGACTTCATGGTATGCTTTCCAGCTCGATTCGATTACCAAGAGATATAATAAACATCTTACTAACCCCGTTTTCTCGGTCCATACTGTAAGTTACAGGGCCTTGTTTTTTCCACTTCAATTCTTGGTCCTCGAGCTTCGCATTCAGGAAATAATTTGAACTGAAAAAAAAAAAACAAACAAAAACGTGGTCTTCGTACAGTACGGCTCCTGAACTCGGTTAGTAAGACGTATGTATTCACAAGACGGAAACAGAGGAAGTAACTCATGTCATAGTATGGAAAATCGACACAAAAAAAATACTTCAAAGAAAAAACATAACATATACATTCCCCGTTTTTGATATGGTAGGCCGGAAGCACTGCATAACAATCTACCAGAGGTTGAGAAGAAACCGATTTGGACAAAACAAAGTCATGCCACTATAGTTTTTTTCGCAAAGCAGGTGGAATTATTAGTTTGTATCTGTGTTGTTCGCGTCACGTTGTGCTTCGATCATCCAGCCATTGATATTGGCTTATCAAGTTCAATTAAGTGGAAGAGCCTCCCTGGGCACATGTATCGCCCTCAAAAACAGTGTGTCTATTTAGGTTCAGTTACCTTTAGTTTATACTAGGTTTAAGTGTTGAATATCTTTTCTAACAGTTGAAATTTACCCTTTCAACCCAGTTGATACCAAAGTTTTAGTGTTTCCCTCCCATCCCACGAGGCATCACAGCCTTTTTAGAGACTTTACTTTGGCATGTCTGCTAAGGTGTAAGAGCGTTCTCAAGAGTCAATTGCGCGTTACAGCACTGCATTGTTCTGCAATGCTCCTAAAGGAATTATTTAAATCACAAAGTGAAGACCTTTTCATCACTGTGATGAATTCTTCAGAACCTCCGTCAAACATAAGTGCCTACAATGCAAGCTCGACGTCCATCATAGTCACATGGGACGCTATTCTTCTGGAGAATTCCGGGGCAAAAAATATCTGTGGCTATAAAGTTAGCTACAAGGGACCAAACAAGGACCAGCAAGGAGATAAAATGCTCTGCCTAATGAATACCACAACAATATTGACACACTTGGACGTGTTCACGAACTACTGCATCAGGGTTGAATCCTTCACAACAGACAGAGTTACCAACGAGAGCCAATGTCTCTTCACCACCACAGATGAAGAAGGTAATATGATTCCATGGAGTCATTTTCTTCCTCTTCCTCTCTTTTTACCAGTCCTCTTCCTATCTTCACCCCCCTTTTCCTCTTCCTCGCCCTCGTCCTCGTCCCCCCCCCCTCCTGTAGTTGACCTGTTTCTTCTCAGTGTTGTCAACTAGTTCATATAGATTTCTTTTTCAGCTCCAGACGCCGCCCCTCAGAATTTATCAGTTGTCAACACCAGCTCAACAAGCCTTAAAGCAACATGGGCTCCATTACCGCTCAAGCACAGACGAGGTACCATTTTGGGATACAAAATTTCCTACCAAAAACATGCGCACAGTCGTCGCGTTTCTCGAAGCATCGCCGACTGGGCAAATCTGTCCGTAAACGGGAGTACCCTTGGATTGGATTTCGGTGGGCTGCAGAAGTTTACCAACTATTGCGTGAAAGCTGTGGCTTTTAATAGGAAAGGAGAGGGGAATGTAACGAAGGCTATTTGTGTGAGCACAGATGAGGACGGTATGGAAACAACTTTTGCCATTTGACACTATACATTAACTTTAATGCTATTCTATTTTTCCTCGTTTGTAGGGAGAATTGCCGGCAAATGGTTTGTCATGACATGCCTTATTCACAATACAACAATAGTCTCATGACAGGTTTAGCGAATTGCAAATGTCAATCCAATATGAGGAAAGGCGCAGCCTTTCTTCTGAATATATTGCAGGTTATGACTCCGAATGCAAACAGCATGAGGAGACAATGAGTTACCATGGCGACCAACAATTTTGCGTACAACAAGAACGAAAACGAAAACGTTACAATTAACATCGAGTCGTTACCCTTGATTACAAATTTAAGTAAATTATTTGTTCAGAATATAAATTTTAAACATATTATGGCTAAAATAAAGAATGGTTGTTAAAATGCAACCGACAAACTATAAAGGCAAAATAGCTCCTGCAACAGTGGTCCTCGCATACATTTAGTTCTGAAATGAAGAGACTGCCCACTCACAACCGGAGTGGTCATGGGACCACTTGTTGTTGCATATAAAGAAAAAAATTCAAAAAAAAATTCAAACTCAAATTAAACTGAGAAACTGATGGTCATAACATTGCTGACTTAGCAGCTGGCTGTGGTGCTGTATAGCGGTAAAAATGTATCTTTCTATACTGACCAAATGTTCTCTTTCTCGCTGTCAGAGGATTTTCATACTTGGTCATGGTAATGATATTTATACAGCGCAACTTCTAATTCGATATTCAATCGCGCCTTTACGCATTCAATTTATAGGTAGAACGGAGATCAACCCGTGTGGGCGCTTGCGGCAGCCTTACCAGGTCATTAACGGTCTCACTCACCTCGCCCAGCTCAGAAATAAAATCACCTGATCAGATACCGGGAACTAAGCCCCCTTCTCTTAAACGAAACATTGCGTGGGTTCTTTTACGTACCCCCCTAATTGATCAATAAGAGTTAATCCTCATTTAACATTGCCTTCCAGTCCCCAGCCATCCCCCATTTAACGTAACAGCTTTCAACACAAGTTCCAGCAGTGTTTACGTCGAGTGGACTGCCATACCATCAGAATATATTCCCGGGATTCTCCTGGGGTACCTATTGTTTTACTGGAAGACTAGTGACCCATCCTTGGAAAAATGGAACGCAACGCTCAACACTACAACCGGTCGGCTCAGTTCTGAAGTGTTTGGCCTTGAGGACTTCACAGACTACTGTATACAGGTAGCTGGCTTTACAAGAATTGGAATCGGAAACAAATCAGAATGCACTAACGTGACTACTGAGAGTGGTAAGTAAAATTTCTAGTCAGGTGATGAGATAAAATTTACATAAAATTGGTTTAGTAACCATCAGATTAGGATTGTTTCAATGACAACAAAACGCAAACAGTGGTTGTAAACATTTGTACGAAATGCATTTTTCCCGAAGTCCATAACGCAGAAGTGCCGATCTGGAAATCGAATGCGGCTTATCAGTTTACGGTATTATCGATTTTTTTTTTTTGCATGATTTTGCATTTAGCACGAACAATCCCTCATGTGGCTCTTGGTTGCGGACCAATGAGACGCGTTGTGGTTGTCAGGCCCAACCTGATTGGCTATTATTTGGCGGGACCTCTATTTCAAAGTTAGATAATACCGTAAACTGAAGAGCCAAGGCCAAATGAGACAGGTTATGGACTTCTGGTTTCTCTCAACAACTTGACCTTTAAGAGAAATGCATTTAATGTAAATTTTCATAACCGCTGTTTGCGTTTTGTTTTTATTGAAACTGAAGAGGCCCAAGACAAATAATCTATGTTAAGATTGTTTCTAAGACAAGAAGAAGTTATCAGTGGGTACTGCCGTGTTTGACGTTTTAAAGAACAGGATGTCACAAGACATTAACTTTCCACGCACCTAATCCTTCAACCTCTGACCATTTGGAATGGTTTTTGCAAATTTACAGGGCTCTTATTTTTAAGGTCGATCTTTTATCTTTTTTTTATGATGACTGGCAATTAGCAGATACCCCAAAAGCTAAACATGCTACTGTTGACAGCAGCAGCGAAGACAATGGACCGTACTCCAGTTGATCCAGTTAACCACTACCACCACCACCACCACCACCACCACTACTACTACTACTACTACTACTACTAGACAATTTAAGCAATTGTCTCATATATGCACTTGAAAAATTCAAGTGACTTCATCGGGATTCGTAGTCACTTGAATTTTTCAAGTGCATATATGAGACAATTGCTTAAATTGTCCAAAAAAGAGCGAGGGTAATTTCTTCAATTCATCGGTAAAACCGCACTTCACAATTCTCTCTTTACCACCACCACCACCACCACCACCACCACCACTACTACTACTACTACTACTACTATTGGTAGAGTCAATACTGCCGGCAAACACGGAATCGAAACTTTATTTTGGCTTGTAGGTCCTATTGTCGTTGTTCCGCGACCAGCTTTCGAAAAGCGTTACAGCCCAACAGCCATCAAAGTAACATGGACAATGCCTCCTGGCCCCCGAGGCACCATCACTGGATTTACGCTGCATATTAAAGAACAAGAAAGTTCACCTCAGGAATCAAAAGAGTTGTTCGAAGGATTTTTGCGAACCGAACGTGCTTCAGAAACCTCCATAGTAATTGGAAACCTTTCAGTATTTACAGCCTACCAGATTAGGATAGCAGCGTACAATACTAAAGCTGATGGAGATTTCAGTCATCCAATTGTTGCTGGTATGAAGAATATAAAGGTTTCATTATTACATTTATAAGTGTTGACATACGGTATTTAAGCATGGTTCAATTCTACAGTTTGTTTTCACAGAATTAGCGAGCGAGGCTTTGCGTGCGACTCAGTTTTGTAAAAACAAACCAGTAACTAATTCCTCGTACAAAAGCACTTACCATGATAAAGTTTGCTCATCATACACATACTTGATTGGCCGAAAGCCTTTTTTTTTCGTTCCCCTCTCTTTTTCACGTGTTAGAAAGCGATTTTGCGGTTTAAGTGATTTTTTCAGATGGGGGAAAAATAGTGGGTAAATCTAAGTTATATATTGGTACATTTTTCACGCACAACGAATCACATTGATAATTCAGTACACATTTAACAATGTTTTGAAGCACTAACGTTAGCAGTTCTACTCAAGTGTGAAAAGTAATTACGCAATTCTTCTTCTTTTCTTTTTTTAAACAAACCAGAACCATTTGCGGCTGGTTCTGGTTTGAGTTAAACCAAAAAAACTTCGCAACCAATCAGCTTCTCAACCAATCAGCTGCACTCTCGTTTTCCCGCGCTTGGCGCGGGTTCCCTTCATTTTCTTTACCTTCTGATTGACTCTGAATAAAACCAATTTTGAATTTCTTTGATGGTGTATTTCCGTCAGTACGTGATTAGCCTTGTTATAAATTTAGTTTGGGTTTTGTAAAGCTCACTGAGTTGAAAACGGCACACTATATCTGATATAGTGCAGTCAGCTGAGGTAGCCTTCAGCTCACTGCGATCTAATGCATTTATATCTTACATAATTTTACAGATGTTCTGGTCTTTCGCTTATACTGTTAGGGTGAAGGGACGTAGTCTCAAGCATAACGTTAGTCTTAGAAAAAAAGAAAAAAAAAGGGTCTGGCGGCATAGCCTTTTCGTCCAGAGTTTCAGCCACTAAAAACGGAACAGTTTTGGAAAAGGCTCTACATGGGGGCATCCTTCTTCCTTTTTTTTGACAGAAACGTGCCGTTGTCCCAAATATTTGTCCGCAGCTACAAGGCCGTCATCGCTGGAAAAAGTGGGGGGTGGGGGAATAACCAAGGTTATAGCTAACGTTGTCAAGAAAACATGTGGCTTCTGCACGGAGCATGGAGAAACAGAACTGATTTACTCCAACACTAGCAATGACGAGGACTCAAGCCTTCAATTTCCAGTCACTATGACAAGCCTACCAGGCAGCTCTTTCAGCACCTTTGTTCCCGTATTGGATGTCCCAGGGGTAGCCGTGTTAAAGCGTCGTGGGGACAAGGCAGCCGTGAGATACTATGAACAAGCTATGACTGCCTCCGTTCTGCACGCGTGGCCAATGACCACCATAAGTATCTTGTTGATGTACGTAGCAGGCGTGATAGTTTGGTTTCTGGTGAGTGGCGCCATGGTTCATAGAGGGAAATGGTTTCGAATTAAGCTTAACCAACGTCTTTGCTACATTTTTTTTATCTTGACCGTGTACAAATAACTCAGTTTAGTATAATTTTCAGCGGTGAATATAACAATTCGGTGTTTTCTTCAGGGCGCTACCCGGTGAATACACCATTTTGGAGGCTCGGATGCTAGGCTAAGCAAGCAATTTTCGGGGATTTTTGTCGTGTTTCACCACGTTATTTTGCACTTTTTTTGTACTCCCCGCTGAAAATTATACTAAAACAATTATTGGCCTCAAGCTCAGTGAATATTGGTGAATATAATAATCTTGCAAAATCACGCCTCACGGTTGCTATGGAAATAACGATTCACGAGGAAAAAATAGCCATTTCACATTTCACGGGAAAAAAAGAAGAGCCGATCACGAGTCATGAAAATACCCTTTTAAACCCTCTAAAGATGGCTATGAATACGAGCCGACTTCGCTTCGAAGTTTAGTGGCTAGCTTCGAACCACACTTGGAGAAAGAGGCAAGCATGAGAAACGACTCAGTAGCTCAGAAACAAATATGTTGCCATAATGGTTAAATTGTAACTGTTTACCTATTCTTGAAGGACGCCAAAGAAAACCCGGAGCTGGGTAGACGTTTTTTTAAAGGAGCTTATGAGGGATTCTGGTGGGCTTTTATTACCATGACAACCGTGGGGTAAGTATATTGCTCACCTATCTGCTGAATTATCGTGTGTTATGTTCCTGTCATGAAACTGACCTACACAACTGACTTTAGAGGATTTAGCGCAAAGCTCCATCGAAGTTTTTTAATCAATCAATTAATTAATAATTAATTAACAATTATTTTTAATTGTTGGCTTTTTATTTTCTAAGAGCGTCTAGTCGAACTAGTGATCTGAAGCTCATAGGTTCGACATCCGTCAGGAGCGCTCGGAATTTTATTGTTGTTATTATTATTATTATTTATCTTATGCTTTTTTGTCCAGTCTGCCGGAGCCATTTTCCATAAAAGCATGACCTGTTTGTTTTTGTGAAAATTAAGATGTTATCCTTTTTTAATGGTTGTGCTGCTAGTTGCCTTGGCGGATCCGTGAAAATCGGAAGCTGAGGCTGGAGACAATGCAGTCTACAATGCAGCCTGTACTGTCAATTCTGCCGTTGAGATCTGAGACATGATCAGTCTACGCAAATCAGATCACTAGGCTGAACACGCTCCATCTGAGAAATTTCAAGCGTATTCCCAAGGGTAAGCTAAGGGGATTTAGTGTCAAACGCTGAGGTCTTAAAACGGTGCAATGTAACAACACGCACACAACTGGTCAAACATCTCAATAACAGGCGACCCAGCTGGTTCGGACATGAATGACGATTCACAAAGTGGTGGTCTTCAGCGAGATGGAATTAGGGTCGGCTGATCCTACGCTTCAAAAAAAAAACAACAACAACAACAACAAAAACAAAAAACAAAAACAAAACATGCCGCGAAAAGGCAGTCTCGATCTTCTGGGATCTGAGCGGCCCATTAAATACTATTAACACCATTATTGCAGTCATTTTTCGCAAAGTTCTTTTGAATGAGAATTTGAATCATTGCGTTGTTGTGTGAATTCATTACAGCATATTAAAGAAACAAATTTTGAAGCTGGGAATGAAAAGCAATGCATTTAGCGAGAACAGAGGAAATTTAGACCTACAATAGCTTGGTAGAACAAGTGATGTAGTGGAATTGTATCTTCGCACGACATACAGCTGAATAATTACACAATAAAGAATCATCCAGTCGGTCTAGGAATTTCTAAAGACGTGACTTACTTCCATAATTGTTATCACAGTTACGGCGATCGATGCCCTAAGTCTAACCGTGCCAAAGTCTTCGCCTCAGTGTGGATACTTGGTAGTCTCGTGCTGCTTCCATTTTTGACGGGTGCAATATCCACGATGTTGACTGTCACGGTCATGGAGACAAAAATAACAGTCCCCAGAAGTGGCGGAAATAAGGTCTGTTAAGGCTCATAAATGGGTTCTTATATACTCTCTGTTAGTAGCTTAAGATATTCCAATTAAGAGCCACCCATTTTTGACTGACCGACTGACTTACGGCCTTTCTGTCTGTCTGTCTGTCTGACTGACTGACTGACTCCCAACTATCTAACATCAGACAGTCGAAGGGAGGCAGCGTGGCTTAGTGGTCAGTGCATCGGACTTGCAACCCGGAGGTCCTGGGTTCAGTGCTGGAGTTGTTCTAGGTAGTCCCTGGTACACATCCTCAGCTGCGCTTGTAAGTTGCCGACTATTCGGCCCCGCCGCCATGCAGTTGGAATTCTTAACTTTGTTATGTCGTTTGTATAATTTGTTTCATTTATCTCTTCTATGGGACTGATTGATTAATTTATGGTAAAACCGGCAAAAACAATTGCAAAAAGGGTTTCTTAAACAGAATCACGAGGTTGTACTGGATGAAGCCTAAATTTGATTGAAAGTTTTCTTTAATTCACAGGCAGCAGCAATTACGAACTCGTCAGAGGTTAAACTGGCTACCGGACGATTGAGCGGCAAATTGAAGCTAAGTATGTGTCTATTCTGTCAATTCTTTTTTACCGTGGGATAGGAGAGTTTATACAGTCTGGGAAAACCTTTAAAAAATTTTGCGTTCAGAATCCTTCCTTGTTCTATCTGACATCTAACCTGGTTTTGTAAAATTTTGCATTTGTGATGAGCTTTTCTTGATTGATGTGACTGCCAATTTGACAGCGTAGCCCGGTGTCGTCCGCAGTTTGGCAACATGCTCCTGATGGTTGCCACTCAACAACTTTTCGTTTTGCATTGAGTGTTTATATTATCATTGCCCTACCGAAAAAGTAAATGGTTCAGTTCCCTCCATTACTGGTAACAGCTACTTGTAAATCGGAAATACAATTCTACAAATACTATAAATTAGACTTCGCAGTGGCTCCTCCACAAAGTGGCTATTTGTCAGCTGAGTTTGGATCAGGACTGGATCGATCATTGCAATTTGGAAATGCTGGTTTTTTTTAAAGCTTAACCTTTCTCGTTGGAAGCTTTACCGTGGATAATTAACAATTAGACCCGTATCCGAAAGGGCTACGGGTCAATAGCTATTGACTCATGGCCCTTGAGGGCAAAGGGTCTAATTGTTTTAGTATCACCCAACTAGTCGGACAGAAAAGGCAATAATAAAGTTAGCAAATGCAGGTTGAAGAAATATTTAGTTGGGAATAAAACGAAAGAAAGCGTCACGCTTTTCGCTACTCGAGGACTATTACCAATAGTCCTCTAGTAGCGTAGCCAGTGACAATGCAGGAGTTTACATTAGTCCACTAGTTGTGTGATACTAAATAAAGTTAACACGTTGATTGATTGATTGAGGAAAATTGGACTACAGGAAGAAAAACCTCTCGGAGCAGAGTAGACAACCAATAATAAACATAAAGCAAAATTAAACAAAACGCAAATGTATCGATTATAGTGGAAGAGCACTTAGCTAGCAAGCTAGGTTACAGACACTCCACTTAAAGCTAAAAGAGATCATTTAAATCAACTAACAAAACAAGGTCAAGAACACAAACTGGAAAGAGGCAAGCAGTTCACTATTGATAAACTGGCGAGCTGGAATTGAGTTCCGGGCCCCTGTAGTGATAAGAAAGATGTTTGAACCCCGAGCAGCCGCTTGCAAACCCGGCTCCTTAACTCCTAGCTTAGTTATATTAGTATAACTTGGACTTGTCATCATACTTATAATTTACGGAGAGAATGTATTGTCGCACCGTTGTGTCACTCGACTACTCGACTATAGACAATCTCTTGATTTCAGCCACAACTTTTCCAACTGTGGAAACACTAGCCCAGTCTCTAAAGGAAGGCGAGGTTGACTACATACTTGTTGACATGTACCTTCCTGTAAAGAGGAAAGACGTGTTCAACGGCTCTTGGTTTGAAGTTGCGGCGTTGCTACCAGACGAAGTGTATCACGGCGCCCTTCTGCAAGGAGACGCTCTTAAACTCGCTTCGGCGCTTGAAGAATTGATATCATTCGACAATGTCCAGACGAAATTTCTGGAAGACAACGAAGAGGAAGAAGTACAGGAAGAGGTACATATCTGATTGCTCTTGTTCCAAACGTTTTCGAATGACGTCCGTACAACGCTTGGCAAAGTGATCACAGGTTGTGGTCGGGCATGCGTTTCTCGAAAGCCCCGAGACTTTTCGAGTATCAAAATTCCGCGGGGGGTTCCGCCCCCTAAAAAAGTAACAGGGAGTGCTCGTCGGAAATTTTCTGAAACAACCGTTCAAGGTAACAGAATCTCGTTTTGTGGGTGTGGCCCAAAGTAATTTTAGCAATTCTAAAACAACAAACTGCATGGTACTGACAATTCTGAAAGTGATAAAGACGATTGAGTAACAAATACGGCGGCTACAGTTCACGTCATTTTACTCCGAGTATTCCAGTTTTCTTTTCTCCTCAAAAACTATTATATTTTCAAATTCCAATTCGTTCTGGATTCAATTAACGAACAACCACTCCGTGAAGGTGCCACTGCTAATTCAACTCATTAAAGGGAACCTCCACTATAACAAGAATATAACTTTAAAATACTGAACATAATGCTTACCATCAAAATTGTTCGAGCTTTTTCTAATGGAAGTGTTTGTATCTGAAATAAACAAATTCAAAAACGCTTGTTTTGGTTTTCAAATTACCCTGGCGCTGCCATTTTGAATAATTGTGACGTGTAATGACGTGTGCCGTATTTTTTCAAAACAAAAGCTCTTTGTGTGAATACAATAAAGCAAGCATTATTGCCCCGGATAGTTACAACCCAAACAAACTATGGGAACCCGAAAACATTTTCAAAATCCTTTGATTATTGTGGACGTTATCCACAGTTTAGCCTTCCAGTGCAACGCTCCCAACTTTTGCATGGTTTGGTTTTGTATCGAAGCCTACAATCTTGCACAATGATGTTCAAAAATACATGACAATCCGGCATAGTTTGAGTGATTTGAAAGGTTAAAATTACAATTTTTTTGTTTGTGTTTTTTTGCAGACACAGAGCAAAGAATCGTCTCTATTTTTCGACCCCACCAGTCCTTTCTTCAAGTCAGTCTTGTATGTCAGCCTGGCTGTCTTGTGCCTTCTATGGATCTGCGGTTGCCTTTATCAAGTGATCTACACTAAAAGAACAAAGCACTCGGAGAGTGAGTTTCTGTTTGTACAAAAATAGTTTGACCGCAGTGTCGAAGTATTAAGATTCCAATTTAACAAAATTAAAAAAAAAAAAAAAAAATCATTGGGTTGAACTTAGTAAATAATGCTCGTTAACTAAATTTCGGGGGCTCTAAATGACCATGGCCAGTAAGGTAACTGTAAATTTGGCCTCTGCGAGTTTCTAGATCTATTCCTATTTTTCACTAATTTTTTTGCCAGTTTGTTATAGGACAGTTCAAAGAACAAGTCACATTCAAAGTTGTATTTTAAATCAGAGATAATGCAAAGACTGGCCGGCTTTTCGCAAAGTGGAGAATATTTGCCCTTGAATAATGATAGTATTTAGAAGACAATTGTAAAAGTTGTAATTTTTACGGTCCTTAGATATTCACTCTAGCACAGATCGTTTATAGCCTGTGACCTTAGAACTATGATAAATTGGTAACACTACTTCGTGCATCCAATTGGCCAATTTCGATATATTAAAATTCTCTTTTAAATAAAAGGCAAGATTCCGAGGCTCCGGGCGAAAAACTCAGGCTAGATTTTTGAATGCCTGTCCACTTATCAGCATACGAATAGGGTGTATTGTTATCTATGCCCTGCTCTTAAAGATAAAAAGGCAATATGCAAATGAGGAGAGGGGTATTCTGAAATCGCTCCAAAACTCATACAAACCGTTAATTTATTCCCCAGAGCCTCGAGGGCATGCTTATTGTTTGAAGTTCAATTTTAAAAGATCGAAATAGGCCATTCTCGAGTTCGCATTAGCCGCTTTTTCAAAGTGGGAAATCTTTCTTCTGAAAAAAAGTTTTTATTCATATGCAAAGTAAAATTACACTTATCCACACATTACACTTATTCACGCATCACACTTATAACCATCACAAAACTTTCGCACTTGGACTCGCTTCGAAAAAGAGGCTGACGCGAACACGGAAATGGCCTATTGGTCTAAAGACCTTTTTACCAATACGGCGGCCATCTTGAATTCTACCGTTTTGAAAAAGATATTGTGGGATGCCCAAGGGGCAAATTCACACACAACGTGGGTGTAAATTCGGTTTTGGTTCAATAATTTTCAAACCCGATCAATTTTCAAAGGAAACCCAGATTTATACCCACAACATGTATGAATTTGCTCCCTGGGCATCCCATAATATCTTTCGCAGAACAATAGAATCCAAGATGGCCGCAGTATCGGCAAAAAGGTCTATTCGTTTGGTAATCATACTCGTGAGTGGTCACTCGTATGATTACAGACCGAATTGGACTCCACGCAGTCCTATTACCATTACAAAACAAAATATGAAGTTAAAGTGGTCATCCCAGTTAAGGGAGCAACTTCATTAGTTGCAAAGAGGCCTGCAAAATTTTCGGGCTTGAACGGGAGTCGAACCCATGACCGTGCGGTTGCGCTGCACACTGCTTTACCAACTTAGCTATCAAACCAACTGGGAGCTGGTCAATTGTGAGTTCGTGTTGTATCTCGTAATTGGTGAATGTATGATGCAGAATATAAGAAAATTCAACCTAACGTCAAATCATTTCAAATTGGCAGTTGAGATGTATGAAATTCTATATACTCTCCATAAAAAAAATTGTCCTAGGAAAAAAAGACTTTGATTCCTGGAAGAAGATTTGCTTGGTGCTCCAGAAGATTATGGTTTCTTTCCCGTTATCGTACAAAACCGTGATCACCGAGGCAGCACCAGGAAAACATCCATTATGACTATCTCAACTAAACATGCAAATGCAGTAGATTCAACCCCTTTTATATAAGGGAAGGGGAACTGGTGTTTAACCTATTGAGTGGCTTGCACCAATTTTTGTGTCTTCAATTTTTGCGTCTTGCTATGCAGGTCATCTCAAGAAAGCAATGGAGAAAGACCATAAGGAGCTCAAGGCCTTGGTTGATCAGTTTTATCTCTCCATCCGCCAAAAATACGAAGCGATTCGGAAAAAGCACAGGCGGCAGCTCATGGAGATTGGCCGAAAGACATTAGATCAAACAGAAGACTCAGAGCCACGAGGAGTAAAATGTCCGTGAAGACACTTACTAAGGATGCTTGAAAGTGATTTCCTGATTTTTCATCTGTCTTAAATTTATGTTCGCTTAGTCTACACTTAATTAGTACAAGACTTTAACTTCTATTCACAGAGCTTAATTATTACTGAAAAATTTAAGCGAATAGTGGGTTGCTTCTTACTTCTTACAAAGGACCAATAGCTACTTGATAGAGAATAGAACCAGTAATCCTGCGGATCGTCACAGACACAGATTCGACTCGAGTCAGGTCTCTGATTGAAACAGACCTAGTTCACCAGGAGTTCTTGGAGCCCAGTGGTTAGAGCATACGATTGGTGTTACGGAGATCTTAGGTTCGATTCCTGCCTGGGACTCTGATTTCTTTTGCAGCTGCCCCTTCGCCCATTGCCAAGCAACTACCATGTCATCTTCCTCATGTCTCACGAGGGCATTGCACCATCACTATCATGAATAAGTTGCATGGACAGTTTCTTTCATTCACCGGGCTTGAAATTCACCATGTCACTGCGAACACTTCTTATATATATCTGCTACCAGTATCCCTAAGAGGAGCAGCTAGAGTAGCTTTCAATTGACTGTTCACCAGAGCAGCTTTCAATTGACTGTCGAAAGTAATTATGCTATTGCCCTAGTTTTGGTTTGTTTGTTTGTTTTTTTTGATTGGAGTTAAAAATAAAATGAAATAAAATATAATAAATGCGCAAACTTTTCACCAGTCAGCTGCAAAACTCAAACCAATTGCGACTTCGTCACTGTCGTTTTCCCGCGCTTGGCGACGGCTGCGTTTACTTGTTCTTCGTTCTGATTGGATGGTAAAACCAGCTCGTGAATTCCTTCAATTTGTGATTGGCTGAAGGGTAAATTTGCTTCAGATGGTGATTGGCTCCTTAATTACTTCGGTTTTGGTTTTACGTCAATCAACCGAACACCGATCTGATGTCACCAATCAAAGGAATGTCTTTGTTAGCCCCGGGGGACAATGGAGCTCACAATAAACCTGTTTAGAAGTGTTTGAGGGTTTTAGGTCGAATTAGAATGGAGAGGTGTTGCCTACTGACGCGCGGGGGAAACCGAAGGATCGGAAGGAAAAGTTCTCGGCGCAAAGAGAAGAGCACAGAACCTCGAGTTCTGGGGGTGGAACACGATCAGCACAGGGAGAAAGCTAAAATGTTGTCACGACTACGTCACGCCTACTGCCCACACTGTTTCCCTGATGCAATGTCAACGAGGTCGTCTACAAGCAAGAACATTCAAAGTGTGTTGCACAGGGACAGTTGCCTCATCATTCAATAACTAATGAATAAATGCCATGTATCTTTTAGAACAAGGGAAACAATAACTGTACAATAACCACGCCTGGAGTCAGACAGAGTTAACAGTTATCGCAATAAAATTAATGAACACTGAAATAAAATGAATTTGTTCGAATTTCTATACAAGCTTGATTTCAAGGGCCTATATTAAATAATAAAATCAATTTTGAATGTAAAAGCATTTGGGAACTTCCCTGGTAGTAAATATACAACCTTAAATTCCATACTTGGGTAGACATGAAAAGCTCGGGAAAAATTGAATTTATGATCCTCTTTAAATGGTTCGAGACACTGGAGCGCTAAGGTTATGGGGGAGTGTTGTATTCGTCAGAGCATGGTCGGGACCTAAGAGTGAAATTTTATAGCCAAGGGTTAAAAGGAAACGAAGCCCCCAAAACAGCTGAAATACAAACAAAGCGCACAAATAACTGTTCTGTAAAAAACACTTTATACTTTCATCGATGTGTGTTGATACCATTTCTTCTCGAATATATCAACGTTTAACCTTAGCTGTAAGGAATAAATCCTCAAAACTGTGGTTCTTTAATTCATCGTTTTATTTTGTCTATTTTTTCTCAGTGCCATTTTTTTTCTGTGATAAAAAACTGTTTCGCTTTACGAATGAACAATTTCCTGTTAATTAGCCATACATTAAAAATTTATAAAGCACCAACATTTTCACCTCAATACCGGCTTTCTAAACAGATTGCTATCTATTGCGATTGATACAGTCGTGTGTGTATAGCTTCCAAAAAGAGGGACACAAATATTGCTCTCTTGTACCGCTAAGATGGAATACAAAAAGCTGCAATTCACAATATGGGCAGGTGTACTTCTGGTAAGTATCTGAGGTAAAATTGAGCAAAAGAAAGATCAAAACCTTACTGAAAACTCTTCTAACTTGCCTAAGGGCACCGAAGGTTGAAATTTCTGGGTTGAAATAGGGAAGCAGGGGAACTAACTGATGAAGGAAGCGAAATAAATTTTCTAAGTCTTTTGTGTTTAGCAGATCATCATTCCTCGATATTTCAGTGAGGCTAATCAACAATTTGTTGACATGGATACGTTCAACCTGTCTTGCATTCCAAAAGGTAAAATCCCTCATCTTCATCTCCCTATCTTGCTATAAAAACTCAGTTAAGATCAATGTTCCCTTTCGATTTTGACTTGATGGGCTTTTTTCACGGCCGACAGTGTTTTGCTTTAACTTGCCACAAAATTTCGAGAAAATTTGAGGATTCATCAATAATTAATTATTAACCACACTGGAAACTTAAATGGAAATTGTTTCGTTGAACAAGTTTTAAAAATGCTGAATTTCGTGCTAAATTCCGTAAACTGCCTTGCATGCTTGCAATAATCACATTAGGCCGTAAAAACTAATCTAAAGTGGGAATCTCGGTGTTGGACAGTTTTAAAGATTTAGCGCGAGGTTTATGCAGGGCAAATCGTTTCTACCATGATATTTTGTAAAAGTAAGAGAAGGTGCAGCTGGAATGAATTATTAAAAAGGCTGGAATGTAAAGTGAAGTAACTTCAGGAAGGCAGGATTTGAAATAATTAAGAATACAATACTATTAACGCGTAGAGCAGTAAACGGCGATTAAGCGGAAACGATGTACAATTCAGGTCTTCCTGAATATCTTTTCAATTGCCAAATCGCAAAAGAAATATTTGTACGTTTAAAAAAGTGTCATCACAACTTTGTTGGTGAAACATATTCAGGAACGTCTTGTCAATATCTGTATGTTTTTTTTTTTAAAATCCCTTACTCGCTGGGATCAAATATTTCAAGTGTAGGTTGTCAAGATTTGAAAAAGGAATCAAAGTTGCTTGCCCCCTAGCCGAGAAGCTAGATGAGCATTTCTTCTGTTATTGTCTACAAGGCATGCAGTTACTTAAGTATCTCATTTTGCCATTTCTATATCTCCGTGTGGTACAAATAAAATCAACCTGATGTCAGTGTGTCCGTTCGACTTCATAATTCAATAACGCATGCACGCTTTTGTTACAGACAGCTGTTCGTTTTCACACCAGAAGAAAGCGGACCCGGCATGTTTTTCTGGTACTGCTTTCGGCAACCACGGCACCGCACGGTGGTCATGAACTGTTAATTTCACTAGCACCATTTATAATTCAACTTTTAACCAGCCTGTTTTAACATCTCTTTGTAGAACTGAAAGGGGTTTTGCAAGAAGTATGGAAGAACAATACACGAATACACGACTTGAACTCATTAATAGAACATCAAGACTACCCAAAGAATCCACATTGGAGTGGAATAATAAAGAACTTCAATGCTAATTTGACTGACCGTCCACTGGGTCAGCGACTTTTAGCTTATCTTGCAGTGCCCAAGAGTGGACGGTATCACCTTCGCATGTCCTGCAACGCCTCGTGCGTATTGTCACTTGTGGCTCAAAATGGCACCACATTAATGCTATGTCAAAATAAGTAAGGCACCTCAATTATTCAATTGATTGCCGAAAGTAATTTTGCTGTTTACTGATTGGCTAAAATATCGCGCGCCACATTCTCAGCCAATTAGGGGCAAAAGCAAACACAATTTACTCGAGAAAGCTTTGACTCAGGAAATTAAACGGAGATGGAGGCACTTAGTCGTAGACTCCGTATGTGCAGGATCTACTTAATCCGCTTTGGGACGAAAAGAGTTGTAAGCAAAAATCTGGAAAATACTAGGGGTACAAAATGGTAGTTTATACTCACAAGTTTAGTCCGGTTCATTTCAATTTAGCACAATCATAGCACGAAATGACGAATTTACGCATCTTTTCCAGTTATAAGATTCGTTAAATATCGGGTGTTTTCTATAACAACAATTTGAGTGTTGCGTGAACCTAAAGAACGCGAAATCCGAGGTCCTGGGTTCAAGCCTCGCTCTGACCACTTGCTGGAATTGTTCTAGGTAGTCCCTAGATCAACCCAACAGCTGTGCTTGTAATTAAAACAGCCAACTGGTCTGCCTTTTGCCAGTTGGGATTCTTAACTCAATGATTTTCATTCGTATCACTTCTTTGATTGGCTCTGAAAGCCCTTCAAGAGGAGTTAAGTATTTACTGTTTATCTGTCATGAACAAAGTATGCTGAGCAATCAAGAGAACTATTGAACTGGAGGAAGAAATTCATGTCACAGTATTTTGATAACACCTACCAGTTGCTTTCAAATGAACTTACTTTGTTTAGGACAATCGACGTAAACATGACGGCGGGCCACTTCTACAAGTTAACTGTTCTCCACGTTGGTGGGATAGACAAACACGAAAGGTTGAAGGTGTCTTTTGCGTCGCCAAACGGATCCGACGAAGGTCCTATTCCTGAGGAATACCTAGTGGCTTATAAAGAAGGTACTTGATTCGTCACCGGTGTAGTTCTTTTGTCCTTGTCTTTTCCTTTAGTCCAGCTGAGGATAGGGAAAATGAACTTTAGGATCGCTACAGCTTGTAGCAGTAAACTAAAGAAGACCCGATCAAATCAAATCCGCCCTGCGTTTTACCGAGCAGACGACCGCAAACTGTATGATGGAAAATGCATGAGATTTCATATATTGAAACTGTGGATATGTAATGATTTGAAGTGAGATCACCGCAGTTAAAGAAGGAACTTGAGCAGTTGCAGAGAAGCCTGAAAAAAAAATCCAGGCTCGAACTGGATATAACACTCGCAAGTGGCCCGCTCCTAGTTGGCCTGATAGCTCATTTGTTAAAGCAGTGTGCAGCTCAATCGCACCGTCACGGGTTCGAATTCCGTTCAAACCTGTTTGTTTGTTTGTTTGTTTGTTTGTTTTTTTGCTTCGTAACTGCTTAAGTTGTCTCATTAACTGCGATGATCATACTTTAAGTCTGCCGCATACTGTCTGCATTTATGCTTATCCCTGGCCAGGCTCCCGAACTATTTTGGCATTAGGAGCGCGTTCCCGCGCTCGAGACGCGCTCTTTTAGAGCAAGCCTAGTTAGATTAAAAGATAACCCAGACAAATGTTAGTAGACTGTCTGACGGCACCATGGTCGGGTATTTTGCCTTCGGCGTGGCTCGTTCCGAAGTCATTTCCGAAATTACTTCGATTGGACAACCTCAATCAACCCTTAGCCGGTAGCCGAGTAATGGAGAGTCTGGCGGACCGGGTTGCTACACCTATCCCTTTTGACATTATGAAGTGGTAGGTCTCTAAACCAAACACTTGCATTTGCACAGCGCATGTCAGTATCGAGACAATGGCCTACAAAAGTTACAAAATCAAGCACCCATGCAATGGAACGGGTGCAACGAGGCATCACATACGAACTCCTCGTGATGAAGGAATACATGTCCTCCAGTAGCGATGTTTTTTGTGTGTTTGTTTGTTTGTTTTTCTTTGCGGTTTCCGTCAGTAAAACAGTCTCAACAGAAGGGTCTAGAAAATGAACTAGTGCAAAGCAGTAGAACAGATTAGTAAGTTAAAATATCAGCAGGAAATGAATGTTTAAGTCTTTCGTGTTATCTTCAACTCTCACCCAGAGGTATTGCTTTGAAGTTCTCCCGGTCTTGGCAAAAATCAATTTAACGGAAGCAAATTAACTACAATTAGGAAAATAGGGGAGCTGGTCGTATAGGTATTAAATTAGCTCAGTAAATAAGAATTATCACAACAACGAATAATGCTCTACCCCCAAATTTCTGTTGTTAGATGGTGCCCTTGGAGTATTTCAGCCAGGAGAGTGGGCTCCCTGGGAGCCATGTTACATGCGGACCAGAAGGCAAACACGACACCGGCATTGCCAAAGGTTTCCTCCATTGTATAGTGGTACGAATTCTTCCTTTCAACTGAACGACAGTAAAAACTGTGGTAAGTCGAAAATTCCCAACTGTTTTCCAGTTCCTCCTGAATCAGTAGTAAGTAGCTGGAATCTTTACAGCCTCCCAAAAATACGAACCCAAGGTAACGGCAAGCTTGCTTAGAGCGGTTTTCAATTGAGGGTCGTACAACCAAAACCAAACCTGAAGTCTCGATCTGAAATGGAATGCAGCCCATCATTTTACGCTATTATCTATTTTTAGAACGGCTACAGGATGATTTGGCATTTTGCAAGAACAATCCCTCGTGCGGCTCTTGGTTGCTGACCAATCAGAAGCGTTGTGGCTATCAAGGCCAGTCTGGCTGGCCGTTATTTGGCGGGACCTCATATTTCTTAATTTAAATAATACCTTAAACTGATGGGCCAAGGCCAGATGAGAGAGATCGAGACTTCTAACCAAACTAACTGCAGATCCAATCACGTTCTGAAGGAAATACACTGTTAGCTTCAGCCGATCACAATTCGCGACTAGATTTCATTGGCTATTCAAAAAGCTAACCGGCGCCAAGCGCGCGAAGACGAAAGTGAATCAGTTGCAATTTGTTTTAGTATTGCATCTCATTGGTTGAAAAGTTCGCACAAGTGGGAGGGGGGCTTTTTTTTAATCCAATCATAGCGCAAAGCAAAGCTAAAACCAAAGAAAGCAATCCAGTAATTAATTTCGACACTAAAGTGAAAATTGCTCTAAGCTCAAACCAACACTGATTTCCTATGGGTTTTCCCTAGACATTTACTATCAATCTAGTCTCAAGAACTCGAACCCTCCACAACTTGATCTTCTTTCGAGCGCAAAGTGACTTTCTCTCCCACGAGCCCAACAGGTCATCATCATTTTACACTTCATAACTTGAACTCTTTTGTCAAAGTATAAAAAGCCACAACATATCGAGTTTATAATGAATCGAACTGAGCAGCATATCCCCTTGAACTATCCATGTGTTAAAAACAACACCAACAACAACAAAATGGAATGTCTTTGCGCTTCACTGTCATCAGGAAGGAGATAAGCATGTCTTGACAAAAAAAAAAACCAACAAACAAACAAAAAACCTCGCTAAGTTCAAAAGTGTGTAATATGGTCAATGAACGATTTAATTTCCCGTCGAAGGGAATGACAGTATAATGCCTAGGATTCTAGCTTTTTCACTTGGCCAAATTTTCTGATGGATGAGTAATATAAATGCAATTATTAAAATGGACATTTTTGCCTACTTTATAACGGAGGTATATAGGTTCAAAAGAGGCCGAAATGCGATACATTTAATGTAAGCTTCTATAACTTGGGCGGTCTTTGATCCCCAGCCAAGATAAAGCGAGAAACAGGGGAAAAAGGTATATTATCCCAACAATGATGGTGACTTTGTTATCGTTCCTAGCTGTCTTGGTTGTACCCCCCTACCCCGCCCCTCTCATTGTAAACAGGTCCTTAACGATCTTAACGATGTTAATCCTTAACGATTTTTCACATTTCACTGTCATTACAGAACTGTGTCTCAAAGGCTGGTCCAACTTCAACAGCTCCTGCTACCTTGCCATATACTCCACAACCTCTGTTAATTGGAAGAAGGCCAGGGAGATTTGTTTGAATGCCAACAGTGACTTACTTTCTATTACTAATGAGGATGAAGCACGATTCATAGCACGACACCTTGAAGAGAAAAACTTTTTACAGTTTAATTTTTGGATAGGCCTAACTCGAAATGGTTCTGATGCACTTGTGTGGTCAGATGGGTCGGGGATCACGTATCTCCCCGAGAACTTCAAAGAAAAGAAGAACCGCCGCTGCAGCGTGATTTACCAAGGCTCGTGGCACATGAAATATTGTTATACCCAAAGGAAAGGGGGCATTTGCAAACGCAAAGGTTGGCAAAGTGTTTTGGTATCATACAGGAAAAGGGTAGTTCGTAAAGGTGTGGTCATAGTATATCAAGCCCTAATAGGAGAGATACTCGCATAATTCTATCGCATCACTTTGTGTTAAGATGCTACCTCATTGAATGTATGTTCCGGGTAAATCGGTCTCAGTTTCAACCCCTTTTTAGTTAGGCGACACTTTCTTTTCACGGCTAGGTTAAACTGACGATCCGAGACAATAGGGAGCTTAAGCAAAGGCGTTTTTCAACGACGTACGTCAACCGGAAATGAAGCGTTTTCGTTTCAAACAGCCTTGATGATTCCAGATTTGCACTGCTCAGCGTCTTTACTTTTATAAAGACGATTTGCCAGAAAATTTGAGTGAAACCACTGCCGAAGAATACGAAACGTCCACTTCCGGTTGACGTACGTCGCTCAAAAACGCCTTTGCTTAAGCTCCCTAATGACCGGAGCCGACTGAACAATCTTACTGCAATTATGCGACACAAACTATATTTCAAAAAGGGTGCATTTTTTGGGGACTATTCTGTTCTTGCCTATTCCGCTTTAAGATTAACTGAATAACAGGAATAAGGTTTTCCCAAAAAGACGCGAATCAGAAAACCGAATGGCTCTTGCAGAGGTGACCTGAGAACGAACACTCGGAATAGTCTGGACGCGACTGAGACTGGCATTTGGCTGCCGCCCACGATTTGGGCGCCAAAATAATCCCGCCAAAACGCGTATTCTGCGTATTCCGAGTAAACAGTGTTCTGTTGATTTCGTTCATTCTGCTATTGAGAGCAGGATAATGGGAATACTATTCCGTACATTCCGAAAACAGAATAAGTCCCCCCCCAAAACGCGTAAACCGACCACTCCGTCTATTCCTAATCCGGAGTAGTCCCCCCAAAATGCACTCCTTAAAGAGATTGAAATTCATTCCTCGCCACGCCTTTTCAGTAAATACTTAGTGTGCAGAAGCACGTGTTGTGAGTAAGCTCACTTGGGACTGACATCAACTTTGGGTGAGGGGAGAAGCAGAATGATGTGGTAGAATGACCGAACCGCGCGCGGTGGTGTCCAAGTGGAATTTGCCTAGAATTGGAGGTAAAAACGGGTTCAACCTGAGAAACAATTTTCCCTGCAACGAACATACCTAACCACTCCTTAACGTGCTACTACGATCAAAAATCACTTTTCCTTGTTCTTTACATTTCGAAAGTAATTGTGCTGAACACTCGGCATACGAGATTTTATGCAATTATTTCAAGAGGAAGACTATTTATTTTGACAGGAATTTTTGGATTTATCGGTCCGCCATTACTTGGAGCGGGTCCGACCAATAAGCCATCAGACAGCTGGATCGAGGAGAAAGTGACCTCATTTACTCACTAGCTTAAAGATAGTGTGTGAATGCGGCTTAATTAGTATGCAGACCACTGATTTGACAATGTGAAGGCAAAAAACATCCGTGCTGCATACTAAATAAGCCGCAATCACAGTCCATTTTTGAGCTAGTGAGCAAATGACGTCACTTTCTCCTCGATCCAGTTCTCTGAGGGCTTTTCGGTCGGAACCGCACCAAGTAATGGCGGACCGTTCAATTAAAAAAAAAATGCAGTTAAACTAAACAGTCTTCCTCTCGAAATTACTGCAAAAAATTTCACCCGCCAAGCATTCAACACAAGTATTTTCGAAATGGAAGAAAAACTACAACTGATTTTTTTTCATCATAGTAGCACTTTAAAAGATTAAAGATCTTTTGGTTGGGAAATTCCATACAAATATCTTGTTGTAATAATGAGGAAGAAGTTGAATCTTGTGCCATTCCCATGTCTATCTAGGACACCCTTGGCCAGTATCTGAGACTGAGATAACACCGACCTTCAGGTTGGAGTACGAGTTTTTCCTTCTGAGCACGCGCACTCAAAAAAATTTCGACCTTAAAACCTAATGCGCGTGCTCAGGACGGAAAACTCGTACTCGTACTCCGATCTGAAGGTTGCTAACGACCCGTTTTTGCCGAAGATGGGGACGACTCAAATAATATCTCGGCCTTGCTCTGAGGTATTTCAATCTTCGCTCTCCCTCAATAAAATATTTCCAAATTCGGCGAGGAAAGCACTAGGCAACTACGCAGAACCTTGTTTGCTCGTCACGCCGCCTAACAGGGAGGAGGGTGCATGGGGCGGATTGCGTGACGAACCAAAAGAATGTCCATGAAAAAGGCTGGGGAAATACGGACATGTCTGAAGAGATCTATAAATCTCCTTGCTCTCCGGATCCCTTGGGTAATCATCTTCTGAAACTTAAGTTCGCAAATGAGTACAACGGGAAAATTTCATTCCCTTAACACATACTTCTTATAGCACTTTTCCAAGAAAGTTGCCTCGGTTTTCCATTGGGCATGGAGACAGGAGCTGTTAAGGCCCAGCAGATAACAGCAAACTCGTCTCTTAATATAACAACGGCCCCTCACCAAGCTCGACTCGCCGGACCAGGCGCATGGTGCTCGGGGGAAGAGTCCATTGGTTACTTGCGAATCGATCTGAGGGGCCTACATGCCATTTGCGCTGTTGCCACTCAAGGATTTTTGGAACAAGGATATTTCACTAAGAAGTACCGCCTGAGGATAGGAACAGGTAATCTCAAAGACGACTACACTGGAGCAAACGATTATCAGGTAACTCACTCAGCCTTTGACAAAATTACAGACAGGGGAATGGGCGCGAGTTTGAGCCTAAACATCTTCCTTCGGGGTTACGTGAAGGACACACCTACTTTCACTGATAAATGTTCAACTAAGATTGTCTGGAAATTTTTTTTTGCTCCAACATCCAACATTCTTGTTGTCCAAACCCTTTATTGTCCGGTTGTTTTTCAGCATGAAAATGGAGATTAATTACGGCAAAAAACAACAACAACAACAACAACAAAAACAACAACAAAAAGCAAGCATTTTGCCGTGAGAAGCAAACAAACCAGCGTAATAAAGTTAGTACATAGGTGGACCTCAAACGGTGTTAGGTCGAACATCGATTAAAAGAGGAGACCTAACTTGCAAAACGTCACCCGACATTGACCCACTCAACAGTCATAAACGCCACATTTCTTGAAAATGAAATATTTCTATTAATTCTTTACTAGAATGTCTGCTTTTCGGTCATATGATCGTATGATGAATTGCATGCTCACGGACTTTTCGGGCTTGAAAAGTTGTTGTGGTCTTTTGGCAACGAGCAGCTGGTGGAACTTTATTCACTGGATAAGCAACTATGAAATAATTTCATTATGTTGAAAGATTTCCCACTTACCACATGTAACCGGCATGAATATGCACACTGTATGAATATCTGAGTATGTTGGTGTACAAAACCCTCTGCAGTTGTCTTATCTGGATCGCGGCTTATCCACTGGATCAAATTATTCTGCCTTAGAAATACTTGAGCGGGTTATGTATGCCATGGTAAATGTCGTGTCCATTAAATTTTGACCACGATCACCTACTCAAAGTTCTCTTTTCAAATCACAACTGTTATAAAGAGGATATTACACGGTGGAGAGAAGATATTAATTTTATGTTCGAGTGGCAACAACGACATAAAAAATTCACGTTTGAGCCAACATGTGATGTTTTATGTTAAATAAAACACTCAAAAAAAGCAGGAATTGTGACGTCATTGAACGATACTACACTCCAAAGAGTGAAATACGGAAAATAAGTCACTAGGATCCCGGATGTAGTGGTCTATGGAATCTACAAGTGGCTAAGTTCCCAGTAAAACACTCTCTTCCGTGTAATATATATGCATACGCTTTATTCCTTTTAGCCTGGGAATTCTAATCCACACGAGGTTCAAATCAACTCGCTGGATGATGGGGTAATGGGAGATTGGCTTGCATTTATTATTACAAGTAGAGACTATTACGGACCCGTTCCTTGCTTGCGAGTGGAGATCTATGGAAAACCAATGCCTTATCCGACTGGTAAGTCAAATTCCTG
Organism: Astreopora myriophthalma; assembly: GCA_014634185.1. Taxonomy (NCBI): domain Eukaryota; kingdom Metazoa; phylum Cnidaria; class Anthozoa; order Scleractinia; family Acroporidae; genus Astreopora; species Astreopora myriophthalma. Next base: position 843,821 of record BLFK01000658.1, on the reverse strand, counting down.
GGGGAAAGACTGCAATAGTTGTGAAGATTCACCAAGGATTGATCACGTTTTCCTAGTTTTTATCGTATTTACGAAAGAAGCCTCACAGAAAAGAGAGTAGTTAATCTCAGGATCGAATGAAGTATGGTAATTAAATTAATTTTGTAATCCACTATTTGTCTTTTTTATTTTTTCTTTAGGTCCCTTACGCGCAACCCAAATTGAGAGAGTTTATCAAAACGAGACGTCTGTTGTAGTGAAATGGAGCCGAATTAATGGCTACTTTTTCGCCGGCAGACAAAGAGGATACAAGGTTGTTATCGCTGGAAAAGACGAGGTGAAGACTTTCAAGTTAGATACGGAGGTGAACGTTTTTGCCATCAACTTGCTTGACGAACTTCATGTGAACACTGGAAATTGTGACAGTGTGAAAGTGTTGGCTTATGACGAATATGGCGAAGGCCCTCCGAGTGGCAAAAAATGCATCTACTTGAAAGCTCCAGATGGAAGTAAGTAGATACCAAGGGTCAGGCAAGCTCTCTGACCAGAGCAGAAAGCCACCAAACAATTCAACCTGCACGATGGTGGGAGGCGAGTACTCTCACCCAGACTGTGCCAACTCCGCTCCGCGCAATGTAGGAACATGGCCGATACCATGACGATTACCATTCACAACCACCACCAGCATTATAGCACAACCGGTGCTTAATTAAGGGTTTTTCATTAGAAAAAGGAGTCGGGCGTGAGGAACATATTCATAGTCAGCAAGGTTTTGGGAAGCGGTTTCGGTTTATGTGTCGACAATAGAGAGGTGCATGATGATGATGATTATTTTTTTCTCCAATAAGAAGACTGATATGATTTGGGAGTTTAGTTGCTTGTAAGGCCATTTGTGTCAAGTTAACTACAGGACGCTATCTTATGCATTCGAAGTATTCCTGGAAAATTATAGTGTTACCTCTAAAAACACTTACCCTACAATGGGCCTCTCAGTCGCTACTTCAGTGAAGTTCGCGTCTGCCAGTTAACTTCAACCTTGAGAAAACTTACAGTCACACGTTGTTTTCTTTCTTTCAGAATGCCAAAGTCCTTGGTTCACACACAGACCATCCTGTTATTTGAGGGTAAACGAGCCAGCAAACTGGAAAAAGGCCAAAGAAAGCTGTATCAGTCTCAAATCTCAGCTAGTGACCATTTCAAGCAACGAAGAAAACAGCTTTGTGGCATCTGTTGCCAGAAACGTTTCCTGGATAGGCGCCCAGTGGAACGAAACTGTTTTAGATTACACCTGGGTGGATGGTTCAGTAATTGGCTTTACTGGAAGGTGGACCAATAGGCAAAATGACAGTAGTTTGTGTGTGGGCATCTGCGAAAGTGATGTAAGCCATCGGTGCAATGTGAGTGGAGATTGGCACCAAGAGGCTTGTATTCAACTCAAACCGTTTGTCTGTGAAAAGTCAGGTGAGCGTTCCCGTGAAAAAAACAAACAAACAACAACAACAACAACAACAAAAACAAAACGGAACAGAGACAAAGTACATTATCTTTTTTTCTTAAAGGGGGATGGGGGACACTTTAAATTAATGTACGTTGTACTCGCACGAAAGCTGAAGCTTCCAGCGGAGGCTCAATAGATGGGAGTGGTTATTTTAAGATAGTACCCGCTTCAAAGAATTACATGGGAATTCGATCTTCCTTTACACTACCCTACAATGGAAACATATAACATGGCGAATAGGATCCGAGTCCAACGGCGACTCGTACGATACGAAACACTGAAGCGAAGAAGAGTCATCAAGCTAAGTTAGAAGTAGTCACAACCGAGGTTCTCACATGAACAGCATAATACCAAATGTTCGCTCTTATTTGATGGTGTCAGTCTGCATTAATTGTTTCCTTGAGAAACCTCAGAATTGGGCTTTAATTAACCAAAAAACAAAACAAAACAAAACTGAAACAATAAAGAAAACAACAATACTGGTCCTATGGGGGATAGGCCCGTCCACCTTTTGAACAACCGAGACCTGCCTTTAGTTTTGCTAAATTACCAACTTTAGTTCACTCCGTTATGTGGAATATATGAACGGTTACATATTTCACACATTAAACGAGTTTCGTTCGAGGTAAGGTCCTGTTGGATAACCAACGTACCTGGCCACATCTTGCATCTGTTCATAGGAATCCCCTTGTCTTCCTTCACGGTACCCAGTGTGATCTAAAGGTCTGTTAACTGCTTCTCCTAGTAAAATGGAAAACTTGTATAAGCGCCATGTGTTGTTTGCTCTACAGTTGTCAACAATTCAGAAAATGAGACATGCAATAACACAGCAATCGGGTTTGAAAATGGATTCTTCCCCGATGGCAGCATAACAGCGACTTCGACTTCACGTGACAAACATCCTAAAAAAGCCAGGCTCGCAGGGCAAGAGGCCTGGTGTCCAATGACAAATTATTCGAATGAATACTTGGAGGTAAGACTGGCATCACAGCATAGCATTTGCGCACTAGCCACCCAAGGTCTTTTCGGGATTGGTGCCTATACAATGACATATCGACTGCAGTTGTCCGCCAATGGGTCAGTATGGGAATGGTACAACCATGGAACCGGAGAGGTAGGATAATTTCGTTTAGTTGTACTGTTCGTTCGCATGATTTTTTTTAACTGAGCAGACGAAAAAAGATTTAGGTTTTGCTTCCGATCGCTAAACCAACAACCAACTTGTAACGAATAGTTCCAAGTGTGGGCTCCTTCACATTGCAGAGAGTTCACGAGTGTTGTGAGACGGGGTCTACGGTTTGTCATCCTTTTCGGTGAATATTATAAGGCCTAACCATTTGCAGGCAGAACCTTCTAATCAGTTATTTGATGCCCCTGAACGTTGGTCCGGCTGTTCATTTGAGACCACGACCTTCCACACTGTGGTCCAGAGCTCTACCAATTAACCCAATCTCAACCTACTAAACAAAGAACAGCTGGGGACATCGAACAAATTGGAAATCCAGCCTGGCGTAAGCAACTATCTTTACTCTGAAATTTCACACAGCAACAAATGCCGCTTATGATATTTGAACGTGCGCAGACTTCTGGAAGGATTTTTAGATAGGAAACTTTGGTGGAAAACTATCTGGTACTGAGTTACCTAAAATATGAAATATTATGTTTCGAGGTAACTTGATGGCATTCGGCTTCAGTAATCCCCTAAAGGCAAGAGCCTTGACTGAAATGAAGCAAGTTTAGATAAAAATCGAAAGCGTTTGCTTGGTAACTCAGTTGAAAAAACAAAACCCCTGAAATTCGGAGTATGTTCTTGAGGAAAATCGTGGAAAATTGTTTTCTTCAGAATTATCCATCGACGAGGCTGATGGATAATCTCAGGCCTGTTGACTCTTTCAGATGTCTCTCTTTTATACAACGGATATCATACCGGTGCGATGTGTCATTTGCTGAAGCCCCTGTTCATGGTCCATCATGAACAGGACATTCGCATGATGGCATAGTTTACTACCAAGACCAGGCACCAGTTGTTCGAACGGTGGATAGCGCTGTCCACTGGATAAATCACTATTCACCGTATAACTCACTTGGTTTTGTTAGTGCTCATCCGATGGACAGTGATTTAAGCAATGGATAGCGTTATCCACCTATTGAACAACCGAGGCCAGAATGCTTCCAGTGGCTTCCATTGTCAGGCTTTATTCCAAGGAGACTAGAAAAATCTGAATAATAGCGTTTGGACAAAACATTCTGGCCCCAGTTGTTCAAAAGGTGGATAACGTTATCCACCGGATAAATCACTATACAGCGGATAAGAGCTAGCAAAACCAATTGCCTTATCCAGTGGATAGCGATTTATCCAGTGGATAGCGCTATCCACCCTTCGAACAACTGGGGCCTGGTCTTGGTAGTAAAATGATAACTGATTGCTTTTTGACTTATTGTGACCGTTACCGCAGATCTTAAAAGGAAACAACAATTCCTTTGACGTTGTCAAACACGAATTCAAGTTTGCACCGACAGCTCAGTATATTCGGATCTGGCCAATGACCTTCCGAGTACATCCCTGTTTGAGGATAGAAATTTTTGGAATGCCATTGGACACAATAACAGGTAACTAGGCGTTGACTTGCCTATTCTAGGAATAGGTCTTTTAGGCCTTTTAGGTCGTCATTTACGCCAATCTTATAGCATCTACATTTTCTAACTAACGTATTTTGTAAATATCATATAAATAAGAAAGTCCAATACCTGTTTTTGTTTCATGCGGCAAAAAATGAATCGAACAGTTGTTTGACTTGTTTTTCAGAGTTGATTGTGTTTTTCATAGAAGCAATAATACCAAATTAAAAGGTCTCATTCTTTTTGTACAGTAACGGATGCGGCGTGGTCCAGTGTTTGGGGCGCTGGGTTTCCATCAGAATACTCCGGGTTCAAAATCCGTTCTGACTGCTAATTTGATTTGCCTTTCATCAATCAAACAGCTTTGTAAATAGCCAACTGGTTGCCTTCGTTCGTTTGGGATTCTTAGGGCTGTTCGTGTTCATCTGAACGGGTCGTTTTCATATACGGCCCCACAAGCTTCAAGCTCTAAATACCACCGTGTATTAATATGTTTTCCTTTTCGTCACTTGGTTGCAGATGATGTGTTGACTTGGTTATATGTGTTGGTCACTTTTGCCATGATTTCTTTTCCCATCACTTCGTCATCTTGTAGTTCTGTTCATTGTAATTGTTGCTGTGGGTATCTCGGTTGCGAGAATAGTTCTTTTCCCTTATGGCGTTCACGTTGTTGTTGCTTGCACCTTATGATTTTAATTATCACAGTTTCCTGGCATCATCGTAACTGTTACTCTTGATATTGCTGTCTTATTTCTTTTTATGCAATTGTAGTATTAGTACTAACTGTTATTCTGATCACCGTCGACAATAGCGGCGATGATAACTTTGATGTTGATAATGATGATGACGACGACGACGACGACGACGACGACGACGACGACGATGATGATTATTGTAATGATAATGATTAACTTGGCTTTCAAAGTTACTTATCTTATGTCCTCTTGGCAGGCCAACCAACTGGTCCACCCACAAACGTGGCCGTAGACATGGCGACCATGGAAGTGATAATTATATCCTGGAGTACATTACCAGTATACTATGCCTCTGGAGACGAGTCGTTAAGATACGAAGTTTCAGTTTCAAAGACAGGGTTTCATTTCACCGAGCTAAATGTCAGAGAGACCTTCTTGAGAGTCAAGAATTTAGAAGTAAACTCCACCTACTGTGTCTCGTTAAAGGCCCACAATAGTTTTGGAGACGGTCCCTGGAGTGAGTGTGTGTTCTTTACTGTAGCCTCAGGTAATACAACTCTAGCTCAAATAGATCATGTAAGAACAAACGACTCCTTCTTCAGTTAACAGACAAATAGGGGAACCATTGTTTGTGAGTCACAGTATTTTGTTTTTATTTTCTTTTTGCTTACATCATCTGTTTCTTCCGAATCACGAGGAGCGTTGCGTGACTTTGGCCCGAGCGGCTGCGAAAGAGACTAAGTCAGAACAAGCAAAAACCAAACAATCGCTGACCAAAGAGAACAGAGCAGTCGCCGACAGACAACATACTCTTGCCACAATAAATTTAGCTTGGTCAGTTTACCACTGCTCAAAGTTCAACAAGTCTAAATTGTGTCAGTTGACCGAAACAAACAAACAAAAAACGCAGACTGATTACCGAGAGAGATGATGCATGAGCAAATGATTCCACTACTGACTTGCCACATTTTTGGAGACAAATCTATTAGGCCGAGGTTCAGTTAATCAACACTTTACTCAAGACGTCAAAATATGCTGTCAAATCAGTAGTGCACTCGTGTCACTTTTATAACGCTCTTAACCCTAAACTATTTTCTTTTGCAAAAGTCAAGTTTCAAGACCATAAAACATATGTTTGCTTTTCATCCACGAAATTTAGAAAAAAAGTAGCAGTCATTGACGGACGACCGAGCTGGTGACAGGCATGAGTCTAATCCTGAAACGAAGTCAAACTATGCTTTGCAATGCAAAAATTATTTCAAAACTGGAATGCAAAGCAGTATTTGACATCGTGTCAAAAAAAGGCTGATGTCTCACACCTACCCGGCCGTGGATCAAATTGATGCCAGTTTTGTAAACTTAACGTAACCTGTGCGGTCCATTAAAATGAGAAATCTCGGGGAAAAAGTAAGAAATCTGTGTTTCATGGTCCCGAAATACAACTATTGCGAAAGGAAATATTTGGGGGTTAGGTACAATACTTAGCGGTGCCTTGCCTCATCCATTCGCTGGTTAACAATGGCAAGTTGTGTTCCTCTTTACAGTATGCCTACCTGGATGGTTCAGTTTTGGCGGGCACTGCTACCGCGCATTCCAACATCACCGTTTCTCCTGGGAGAATGCTAGCAAAAATTGTCGGAGCAAGAATTCAGAGTTAGCTTCCATAAAACATAATGCTGAAAACCAGTTTGTTAAATCTTTGATCAGTTCGAGCTCAAATTGTTCGTGGATTGCACTGCGGTCCTTTGATGGAACATTCGACATCTGGCTTGATGGCTCTTGGGTAAACTTTACAAACTGGCACGAGGTTATAACTCCGCCTGTTCATGAAGAGAGCGATTGTGCTGCTTTTTATCAAATTAGTGGATTGTGGATAACAACATCATGTTCATGGATGTGCCACTTCGTCTGCAAGCGAAATGGTGCGTCGACTGAGTCAAAACTTGGTTCACTAGGTTGATTCAGTATCTAAAATTAAAAAGCAACGAAAGTTCCACATCCACAATTCGGCCGGAGTCATACGCGAACATTCCACACTGTGGCCTTCAACTGACTGTCAAAGTTCGCGATCGTTTTGGTTTTGCATTGCTACGCTTACTGATTAGCTCAAAAATCTCGTGCCACGTTCACAGTCAATAGAAGGCAAACGCAAAGGCAATCGTAACCTGCGCACACGCGTTTTCCCGCGCTCGGTGCCGCCTGAGTTTACTTGCTTTGCGTTCTGATTGGGTCATTTGATTGTCGCTGATTGGCCAAATAATTATTTACTTTTGGTTTTACAGCACTCAGTTGAAAACCACTCTATATTCAATATAACCTATTCACCTCTTAATGGCTTATAGTAAGCTTGATAGCTCATTTGGTGGGGTGGTGTGTGCAGCACAACTGCATGTCCCGTTTGAACACGCTGTTAGGCTTCTTGGCTGTGGTCGCTCTGAAATGCTTCACTTCCGTACTTCACGTATGAGCATCTCATATGTATTCATTAGAACCGTTTTGAAGGAAATCCACCCTACAGCTAATTGAATTGCCACAAAGCATGATTACTCTCGACAGGGAATTAAAGGAATACTCTATCAAAGGCTCGGAAAATGCAATTTTTTGTTTATTTTGCTTTGTTTGTTTGTTTGCCCTTGTTGAGATATTGCGGGTGGCTGTATATATAGAATAGTAATCAAAGAAAAGCAGATACTCCCTGAAAAGTTATGCAAATATTTAGAGATTTACTGGCTCTTATGAAGAATCCTTACTTTCATTCTAATTTCATATGTTAATGGCTGGGGTTCAGCTCCAAGTACACGCCTTTAACAAGATGTCCTGTGTTGCCTCATGGCGTTATGCTGGTACCTTTCACCGTTACGCTTTTGAACTCGTTAATAAAGAATTATGTTGTTGCTATCATTATCCTACCCCTTCTCAATCATCATCATTGCCACCGTCATCATCATCATCATCATCATCACCATCAATATCACCATCGTCGTCATTTTCTAGTTGTCATTCTTGGTGTTCGTGTTTCCTCTTCCTTCCTTTTCATATTCCTTTTTCTCCTCCTCTCCCTCTTCTTCCTGTTCCTTCTTCTTTCTGTATCCTAAACTTCTCCTGACATTTGTCAACGATACTTTCAATTATAGATTACAAATGGTCCCCTGCATCCTGCTCGAACCGCCTCCTGGGTATGGAGAACAAAGCAATACCAGACAGTTCCTTGAATTACAGTCATTCACCCGAATCCACCTCCCCTGCCATGTCAAGTCCCCGGCTGGCTTCCGCAGGAGGGTATTGCCCGTCCTCGAGTAACTCCGTCTACTTCAAAGTTTTCCTCCGAGCAGTACATATCATCTGTGCAATTGGCATTCAAGGGCACTCGGAAGGCATTGGGTATGTTACCAAATACAAGATTAAACTCGCCATCAAAGATTTTGAGGATGAATATTACAGGGAACACGGAGAAATCAAGGTTAGTGCTACTACGACAAATTAAATAAGATAGTTTAGCAACTCTTTTTGAGACAAATCAAGGCTCTTAGAAATCCACAGGTATTTGTCTAAAGAGAGTTACGCACCTTTCTTTGAAAGTACGATCTTCAAAAGCGACTGATTGAAAGGAAACAGAGCTGCTTAACCTACTGGTGTTGTCCGTTTGCTTTCCCCCTTTTCTCTTGGTCAACTGGTTGGAAGGGAAAGGTCAGTGGGTAACATTGACATTTTGGTACAGAAATATTGGCCCCAGTGGTTCAAAGGCCGGATAACTTTATCCAGTGGATAAGTCACTATCCAGAGTATAACATATATTTCATGTTAAACGATGGCCAAGGTTTTCTTTGACGTTTTACTTAGACGTGCTTAGAGTGTGCATATTTGTGGTTACCTGGGCAAACACTGAAATATTTGCACAGATTAAAACTGTCGGATATTGACTTATCCACCCCATAAAGTTATCCGGCCTTTAAACAACTGGGGCCTGCTTGAAAAGTGGATGAAATTGATGTCAAGTAAGCAGTGTCATTCAAGTTATAGGGGTTTCAAAAGAAACATTTCACTCTCTCTCTTTTCATATCACGTCTACACACCGTAAAACCCTTTCTTCAGACTTCTAACAAATTTAATATGTAAAGGTAAGATTCGATGATATGATATGATCCGACAAAGTGCCAGTAATGTCCTTCAAACCCGATTGGTGCTTGGCAGAGCAGAATATAGAAGTCACTTTTCGAAGTGCACAAAAGAAGCTTTTCCCTCTAAATTTCTTCCAGGTTTTCAAGGCCAATAACAACTTCCATGATGTGAAGAAAAACGACTTGCATTCTCATGTTACAGCGCAATACGTAAACATAATACCCACCGATTGGGAAAGCAAGATTTGCTTTAGGATGGAGATTTATGGCAAAGAATACTTAGACGGAGGTACATAAAGAAAATGAAGTGGTTGGCTTAAAGCTCATACCAGTTTTTAACATCTTTGACCTTTGCTCCACCCCATTGTAATTGTCGTGGCAGGAGTCCATAACCCGGAGCGTACAACTCCCATACTACGCCATGTCACGGCATTTTTACAGACCGAGTTATTTTTAGACATGTTTCTCTCGCGAAAAGCCCAGTTCCAGTTCGCACGCCTCCAAGCAGTTAATTATGCAAGGCTTATGATTGGCTAGCAAGGCTCCTGTGAGAGATTGAATTCACGGGAAAATCAATCTAAAAATAGCTCGGTCTGTGAAAACGCCGTGACACAAGTATATTGAAGTTGTACGCTCCGGGTACCTGGGCTCCTGTCATGGTAGCTCATCACGTCACGATAACGACCGCATCTTGACTAGCAGAAGTGGGCTTTTTCATATCGTACCAGACCTTGCCACATATTGATACATGTTCTAATCAATCGTTCCAATAGGCTGTATTCATATTCTCACGTTCGCCCTGGAACGAAAATGGAATGAAGGCCTGTGGAGGGAAATCTTTTCAGATGCAAATTATTTCCCTCCATCGAACTAAGAAGTCATGTGATATTGAAAGTGGACTCTGAGAAGGACCCCTTTGAGTTGAAACCGCTTTGACTCGCCTTGAGTGCCAGAGCACTGCACTGACAGTTTTGTCTTTCTCTTCACATTTTTCCAGCGTTGTGAATTTCCCCCCACCTTTCCGCCAACTTTTCTTTTTGTTTTGTTTTGTTTTGCTCTGTTTTGTTTTTGTTTTGTTTTTTTTTTCCTTAGGTACATCATGTATGGGCAATTACATTTTTCCGGATACATTTATTGTACCAAACGCACAAAACACCTCAAACCGTAGGCACAACCCCTATAAAGTCATACACGAGTGCGATACATTGCTATACACTATACCTAGCTGTAGGCCACTATACATAACTATACAGGACTATGCAGTTCTTTTCACAACTATACAGTGCAATGCACAGATACAGAGGTTTATAGAGTACTACACACTGCTATATAAGACGATACACTATTCTAAATGACTATTTATAAAATAATTAAGATAGTACGCGCGCTTTCCTTGGTGAACAGGTGTGTTTAGATGAGAGAATGTAAACGCGGTTGTGACACCACGCGAATTTTGATTGGGTCTTGTGTTGTCAGATGTGCGTTTTGATTAGCCAGTATGAAATATGATTGCCCAGAGGGTGAAAAAGTCCTCCATTGCTTAATTAGTAAATAAAGCCCTTCCGGCGGCTGGTATCTCGGGGAATAATGTCTGCGGCTGACAGATTGTCCGAAAAAATGAACTACTGTTCGAGAAGCTGTGTGTAAAGTACTGTATATTCACATACTGTATATAAAGGGATTCACACGACTGTATACTACTGTATAATAAGGAGTGCCACTGCCGCCAAAATTATTTCCTTGTTTTCATCAGGCACTGCTTGTCATTAATAGCCATTTACTTTTCTTATAGCCCTAATCGGCTAACGCAATGTTGTACCGGTTTTCCGGTTTCCGCTGCTGCAAAATAAATTCACGAAAGTCGGCTGTTTTCCTTGTTTTGACTGACTTATGCCGCCTGTTGCGACTTCGTTGCCAGCATTGTCAAAAGTTTTGAATTTTCCGCTCGTCCGATTTTTTTTTCTTGCGCGGGAAACGGGCAGTCCCGAGGGGGCAAGATCAGCCCTTCTTGCCCGCTCGGGTAGCCAATCAGAGCACAGAATTTGCTTCATCTTGCCCGCTCGCGCCAAGCACTGTACAGCACTTGTGTATGTCTTTAAACCATAAGTCGGAACGTCCGTCTTCACCACTGGGTTCGTACACCACCACAGGAGTAGACGGAACTATTCTTGGCAGTCACGCCTATCCAATAAATTGTCTTTTGCACGACACCGATTGAAAGCTTATTATTGTGCCAGAAGTTTGCTACCATGCAACCACTTTTGGCGGGGATTTTAACGACTAAAAACAACCTCGTCTACTCTCCTGTGCTCGTGGCCCAGACCATACCACATGAAGTGATCCTCCTACTTATGCTCCGCTGCTTTATGTGGGTTGTGTGTGTGGTTGGACATATGCTGTGTATATGTCCGGTAAGATATAATTCCTGATACATGACGTACCTACCAAAAAAGCCGGGGAAAATGTCGGGAAAAATCTCAGAACGAAGGGGAAAAAAGTCTGGAATAAAGTCGGGAAAAACCTTCAAACGCTGGGAAAAAGTCAGGGAAATTCTTCAGAAAGCAGAAAAAATGTGAGGTGAAAGTCAAACTCCCAGTGTGGTGTTATGGCACTTAATGGGTTTCGTAGAATCCAAATGAAGCTGAGGAACTGCCAAGTAATAGAGTTCATAGAGAGGTTTAACATCTTGATGACGCCGTGACGTCATGCCCATGTATTACACATGTTTACGTACGATTTCCTTATAGCACCCACTCGTGCGCCGGAGGAGGTCACCTATTTTTTCTCGGATAATACAATGCGGGTTTCGTGGGATCCTTTACCTGTCTATTTTCATGGCTACTCTCTTCTGGGCTACCATGTCGCAGCCTACAAAGGTAATACCTTCATCAACTTTCGGGATCAGCCCACTGAGGCCAGTCGCGGTTTCAGTGTTTCTGGGATGAAACCAGATGACGTTGACTGTGTGGTTGTGAATGCACATAACAAATATGGAAATGGTCCCTCAAGCCGCTGTCCAATCATCGAAGAGCCAGGTACTATCAAATACCATGATACGGCATATCACGATTTCTTCATTTAAGTCCCCGGGCAAACGAGTAAACGTTGTTGCGGAAACATTGTTTCTCGACATGGTTTCTTGCAGCACGCAAACGCGAAAACATTAGCCAACGAACAACACGTTTGTGAAAACATTCAGAAACATTTGCTTCTTGAATTCTTACTTAATTATTATGTCTAGATACAACCGGTTATTATGCCAAAAGCCATGCAAAAACACCCTATATTTTGGTATTAGCTGATATGCCAAATCGTAACTCACTCCTTAAAACAACAACCAGCCAAAAGGTCGGTATAGAGGGCTTAAGTTCCACCTTAAGTTTCCAGAAACTCCTGAAACTGAGTTTCCAAACTATAAAGTTTTTCGCTTATGTTCCCCGGTTTCAATGCAAAATCCCTGTTTTGCATTCGTCGTCTTACTGGACTGTAAATGACAACTTCATTACTATATACAGATCAATAATTTGCTTTGTTTGGCTGTACTAATAAGGATTTATCCATTTGTTTTGGCTAGTCTGGGGTGCTTGGGATCGCTGGAGTGAATGCAGTAAAACTTGTGGCAATGGAGTTGTCACACGAAAGAGAGAATGTGTCAGTAATACCCCTTGTGTTGGAAATCATACGGACATAAAAGAATGCAATTTGGAGAACTGTACAGGTGAGCTGTATTTGTTCGCAATGCACAGCTCTTCGTTTATTCTTTTTCGTACTATTCGTTTATTCTTTTCTTGTACTAATAAGTACTTATCCGTTTGTTTTGGCTAGTTTGGGGTGCTTGGGATCGCTGGAGTGAATGCAGTAAAACTTGTGGCAATGGAGTTGCGATACGAAAAAGAAAATGTGTCAGTAATACCCCTTGTGTTGGAAATCATACGGACATAAAACAATGTAATTTGGAGAACTGTACAGGTGAGCTGTATTTGTTCGCAATGCACAGCTCTTCGTTTATTCTTTTTCGCCTTTCTTACGAAACCGCCTCGACGTAGGAACTGGTTTTGAGTTACTTCGGTTAAACGTATAGTGTTTTTCAACAAGGACGAAAAGACTCCGATATTGTGAGTTACACTTGGACAAATGAATATGGCTTCAATAATGCGGTTGTAATCGGGAAAGTGAGCTGCAGAGTTCGTATTGCTGCTTGCTATAGGCTCCTGTCGGCCGCAACTTATGAAGCCCCTTTAATTTATCTCAAGGCGGTAGCCTATGCAACATCATCCGCTATTTAAGCTAAACAGTGATATTTTTATCAAAATTTCACAATTTTAACCGTTTTATCGTACAAACCCACAGCTTGTGCCAACAGCTCGCCTGGTATAAAGGCAAAAAATAGAAGCGCTTTATTTTGATTTGAAACCGTGGCGCTGTATGCCGGCGAACTTGGAAAAAAATTCCGAGTATCGAAGCTATGACCTTCCGCCGGATTTTAAGTACTGAGGCTGCACGAGGGTTAGGTGTCAAAAGGCACTTGGTAGCATGGCCACCGAACAAGGTACCTCGCATCTGCTAGGACTGAAACGCCAAAGGGTAGCATATCCCCAATGCTAGTCATGTATCTTATTTTTAGCAAAGTGTCAAGGGCATACTTCAGTTCTCCTAACACGAGTTGAACTTTAATCACAGGTGCAGATGTACCATCCAACTTAACAGCCACGAATCCGAGTTCTGATTCGTTCACAATTCAGTGGACACCCTACTTTGGAAACGGAACTTTGATAGGCTACCGTGTATTAGTATTTAACGAGGGACTTAGAAAACGCAGGGTAAAGCGAGCCATGTTACAACCAGTTGGAGAGGTGATAAGAAACTTTACGGTTAGTGCAAATGTTACAGCTCTCGAGATTGGAAATCTTTCAGCATTTACAAAATACTGCGTTCAGATTGGTGTGATCGTGGTAGAAAGCATTGGAGGAATTAGCGACTGCTTCTACTTTTACACCGAAGAAGGTAAGTTGAAGAAAAACGAAAGCAGGCGTTGAATTATTCACAGCCTCTGAAGGGACAAAGGCACTATTTTACAACCACTAAAAATCTGAACTAATTGATGGCTTGGCATCAGTAAAGAAACAGAAACGGTGGTCTTTGTTAACGCCAAAGACTTGCCTACTTCATTGAAACTGCTAAGCCGCAATTACACTTGCAAGTTTTCCGTTGACAAGTTTTCCTTCATAGCGTAGATGGAAATAAAAAATCACAAGTTTCTTTTGCCCAAAAATCTTGCCAACGAATAAACCTGTTAAGGTGATATTCGCTTGTGTAAACTCCTTAACTGTTATTAACGGCACTTTTCAAGGAAAACTTGCGAGTCTCAAAGCAGCCAAGTTTTCCTTGTCAAGTTGGTATTGTCAAGGAAACATTGGCAGTATAGATGCGGCTTTAATGTTGGATAAAACACGGTTGAGGCAGTGGAGAGAGCGCTCACACCCCAGTTCGATTACCGTACGCCTTAACGCGCACAGTGGGTTGATCTGTTTGGCTCTCTGCTCTGAGAGGTCTTCCCACTCATCAAATACCAACTTCTGACTTGCTGTGTGCCATTATTTACTTATTTATTTTTACTATTTTTTGTCCCGCTTATTTTCAGCCTACATTAAGGCCCCAACCGTTTTATTCGCTAAGAAAATAAACCTGACATCGTACATCGTTACCTGGGATCCAGTCGCTGATGGCAGAAAAAGTATTCTTGGCTATCGCATATCACAGCACAAAGTTGATGATCTCCGCACCTTCGTAAATGTTACCTACATGGTCAAAAACAACAGCAAATATTCTGTTATACTCAGTGGCTTTCAGCCTTTTTCAAGTTACTGTATTCAAGTACGTGGGTTTACCAAATCAGAGGAAGGTCCAGTTAGCGACTGCTTTTATACAACTTCCACAGATGGTAAGATGTCAGGTTTATGATGCTGCAACTGTTGACAGTGGTGATGCTCTATTGTACCCGTGAGAAAGATATGCTAGTTACTTGGCACCCCATTGTCAAGCAAGTAGCATATATGTATTTATAAATGAGGTTGGCACAGTGTCGAGAGCACTCGCCTCTCAGCAATGTGGCCTTGGTTTGATTCCGTATTTTATGGCATGTATGAGTTGAGTTTGTTGTTGGTCCTATTGATCGTTTTTACACGACGTTATGGCGGCCATATTGGTGTACCTAAACAAAGAAACGGCGGCCGTCTTGGTGTCCCAAAATTGATGTCCATTTTTATGCAAATATCTCATGTTGTTTCAGTAAATCAATATGGCCGCTGGTCACGTGAGTGAAAACGATCTATATTCTGCTCATAGAGGTTTTCCGCCGGTTCCCCAGTTTTTCTTCCCTATCAAAAACCAACTTTTCCAAAATAATTCATACTCGATCCGGAACGCATGGTCACTTCGGAACGAGTTCTTGTGGGCTCCTCGAAGCTCCGTGGGAAAACAGATTACACTTAAAATGTTTTATATGATGTCACCGTACGAGTTTGCTGAAACGTCTTGGGATTTCATGTAGTTTGTTTACCAATGGAGCACCAAGGAGCTCACATGAGTTCCTGTCCATTCGCTCCAGATTGAAAATGGAATTTGGAAACGTTGATTTTTTTTCAGAAGAGAGGAAACCTGGAGTATCTCCCTGAACAGAGTAGAGAACCAGCTCCGGTTCGTTTTGTTGTAGCCTTTCCGTCTTCATTTAAGTCGCAGTCCTCGTGTCCACCATGAGTCCCGAAACTTCCCCACTGTTTGAGCAGCATGACAATGAGTCAGTCAGTCAGTCAGTCAGTCAGTCAGTCAATCAATCAATTAATCGATCAATCGATCAATCAATCATACGATCGATCTTTCACTTAACGTGGTCTGTACACTTAGTTCAATTACACCTGCAGTAGCAACAGTTGAAAGCTAGCTTGCAAGTACGCCACGACAAACAGGCAAAGTATATAGGACTTACAAACGATAAGAAATATCACAATCATTTGAAAGTATCACGAATATACAAGTACCGTATTCAAATTGCCTAAAGTCCTACGTGCGTAAAAGGTTTCCTTGTGCAAGTGATACAAAATTTTAGTATCCGCTCCCCTTTTGCGCAGTATAGAGAATGTCTACTGTTGAATACCCGAAAACAAAATACCTTTCACTGGCTACAATCTGTTCAGCTAAAAGATGTGTGATTAAAGTACTATTGGTATAAAAGGTCTCGCTAGGAGACCGAGGTGAAGATTAAGAAGCTAGAAAACACCTTTCTCACCGAGCTTTTCTTCTCAGTTTTTTCACTACCCACAGAGACCAGTCTTACGATTAACGCATCAATCAGAATGACATCATCAACAATAAAAGTTACTTGGGTTCCCTTAGCATTTGGAGAGGCAAGCGGCGAAGTGAACGGCTACGAGCTCTTATATAACCTTGTGTGGCAAAATGGAAACGCCATTAAAAATTCCGAGCAGACTAAGCTAATAATTTCCAGCGGTTTCAACGAGTTTCTCCTGACAAACCTGTCAGCGTTTTCCCGATACAAGTTTCAGCTGGCAGGAGTTTTTGCAAACGGTTCCAGAAAATACAGCAATACCGCATATGGAGGTAAGTCGCGCAAAGAGGAAAAAGGCCTTTTTAATCCCGCCTTAGAGGTTTCCGTCCACCATCCCACAGCTAGGCCTGGATTATCTCAGCTTACGTTCCATAATCAGCCTGAATTCAGCATGCATCCCGTTTGCGAAATGGATACATCTTGTTCTCCGTGAGATCATTTTACAATTGCCTCCTTCAGTCCCAGGCGACCTGGCCAAGTAGTTTGAACGCTGGACTGAATATCACGGGTTCAAGCCCCGCATTGACCATTAGCTGGGTTTGCTTCGGGTAGTCCTTGCTTTGATCCCTGTAAATAAGTTAGGATTCCTATATCTGTTAAGTTCATTTGTACAGTTCCATTCCACAAAAGCGTTTTCAAGTTTGGCCACTGCCAAGTACCTACCTACTTTCTTTTTCATTTTTTTTTTTTTCCTTTGCCTTTTTTATTAATTAGTAGTATCATACTTCTCAACTCTCTGATGCAAAATATCAAAAGTGTGCAAATGTAAATAGAATTAAATTGAAGTGAATTGGCTCTGAAAAGCCCCTCAGGGGGAGTGGCCAATTAACTATTGATTTGTATCTATTCTGAAAACGTTTGTGCATCCTTGGCACGGTAAAGGGAACAAACGTGTACCCAGCAATTCAAACTTTTTGCTCTAGCTGCGTTTAAATACTTATGAAGCTAGTGTAAGGACGAGCGACAGCTGGAGATTTACTACGTCGAGTAACTGAGAGAAAGAACTTTAGGACCCCTTCAAGCAAGCTTTGTTTGCAAGAATACATATGGGTGAGATCTTTCATCAATGCGCTACAAGAAAACAAGTTCCACAGCAAATAACGACCGGTTTATAGATCTCTTTCACTGTTAAAGTGTAATTTTAAGATCCATGTAAGATATTAGCGAGTTGCACATTGCTTTAATAGAATGCCTCCAAAAATTTGCAAACACCTTAATTGTGAATTGCACGGTTGCAAATTCTCAGCGATCTGGAGAATATTATTGATTACTGAGATCGAGGGAAAATTTGCCTTCAATTAGCCCATGAAAGAAACACTTCTTTCAAATTGACTTTAACACTATAAATATGTCTTATCCTTGTCAGAAACATGCCCATGTCCAAAATTCATCACAGTTGCATCAAATCCCCAAGGTCTCAAAGCGGTCGATAGCATCGCCGATGAGCTAAAAACCGTCATCTCGAAACTAGTAATTGACACCTGTGGTTACTGCGAACAATACGGCAAAACAACTCTTGTATATACAAACAGCAGCAACACTGACGAGTTGGCCTTTCCGATCACAAAGACATCGTATGGGCAGAGTGCATACAGCAAGTTTATACCGGTCATTAGAGTTCCGGGTGTAGTTGTGATTGCACGGAAGAAACAGCTGAGTACCATTTTGACGAGAGCAGCGGCTGCTTCTATTTTGGATTCTTGGCCAATCATAGTTTTTACAGTGGTGATGGCGATGTTGGCGGGAATTGTTATCTGGTTTCTGGTAAGCCCGCTCTGTTTAATTACAATGTAGTTGGTTTTCCTCTGTCGTAGAGCACTTTTCAATTGAATTCCGAAGGTAATTACGCGGCAATTAAAATTGCATTGGTTTTGGTTTGCCGCGTGATTAGATCAAAATAAACTTGCGCGAACTTTTCAACCAATCAGATGCCAAAACTAAACCAACTGAACATCAGTCACTGTTGCTTTCCCGCGCTTGGAGCAGGCCGCCTTGACTGGCAACTGATTTGCGTTCTGATTGGCTAGTAAAACCAAATCGTGAATTTTATCGCTTTGTGATTGGCTGAAATGTGTATCTGCTTCAGAACGTGATTGGCTCTGTAATGACTTTGGTTTTAAGACACCCAACACTCATTTCAAAACCTCTCTACCATGTCGGTAACATTTTTGCGGTAACTTGCAACTTTGCCTTCAAACCCAACTCGTCAAAAATAAATCCCGTCCCAAGTCACGATGCCCTCGTCTATTGGCCCCTGGTAACCACCCTCCCCTGATAAATGTCACCAGCCCATGTTTTACACATAAGCCGGGTTGCCAACCAACGCGATGAAGCGAAACAAGGATAGTAACAAGAATAGGTAGTAGAATGGAAGAATGCGGTTGCTTGCCCGTAAAGAAGACACCCACCTACTCCCCCCCCCCCACACACACACACAGAGCTAATATCACCAGCCTATGTTTCAGACATTGTTCGGGTGTCCAAGCAACGCGATGAAGCAAAATGAGAGAGATTTATCTTGAAAGAGTGTCTGTGTTTGCATTTTTCCTACACTGACAGGATTCCAAAGCAAACCCTGAACACTTTCCTCGGCAATTCATCAGAGGAGCCGGCCAAGGATTCTGGTGGTCATTCATTTCTATGACGACAGTTGGGTAATTTAAGTAAATCGATTCACTACTCTGTTATTGTGATTAAATGAAGTACTCTAGATGGCGCTTATGTTCGACTTCTTAACCCTACAGAGGAAAGTATATAGTTTAGTCATTCCCTTCTTGCCTCTCATTGACCCCATAATTATCAAGGCTATGATAATGAAGCTTCGACACTCTGAAAATGGAAGTTCTAACTTCCCGTGAACGGGAACGTACGTCTTGCGTTTTAAATGGCAGCCATCTTGAATTCCGGCATCTAGCGTTATTGGATTTCGGCCTCCTTCGAGACATGACCGAACCTAATCGCAAATTTACCAAAATGCTTACAACGCTAAAAAGGTTTTGGCAGGATGTTAGGAAGATGGAGAATCTTCAATTATAACTGCCCAGCCAGGCATTTGTTGCTTCTGCTCTTGATGTTTACTGCCATTGTAGTTATTCCTATTGATTTTTCCACTGCTTTGGCTTGGGTTCGCCCTGTAATTGGATCTTAAAACTTGCGCGAACTTTTCAACCAAACGGATGGAAGACTAAAACCAATTGAAAACTAGGCTCTGGCTAAAATATTGAAAATTCTCGTCCAACAACTTCCGCGGGTCTGTTGGCCAGGGTGGCTAAACAATCACATATTTGTTCGCAACACAAAATGTGGGATGAAAATGTTTGATCTAAACATGTTGAGACAGGCGGGTAAACGGTCAAACATCTTTTTCATACGATGTTGGATCGAGTAGCCGAGGATTTAGTCACTAATGTTTTGCCGTGCTGGGCGCTCGCTGCCTTTTACCTGCCTTGCGTTCTGATTGGCTAGTAAAACCAATTTGTGAATTACTTTGATTTGTGGGTGCCTGAAGGGTATGTTTCCTTCAGCATGTGAGAAGTTTTGTAATCTCTTGGGTTTTGGTTTTAAGGTACTCAATGAATTTAAAACCACTCCTTCTTTTTGTAACTTTTTCGTAGTCTGTTGGTTTGTTTGTTTTTTCTTTCATCATAGGTACGGTGATCTTTGTCCGAAATCTATTCCAGCCAAAGCATTCGCTATGATGTGGTTCCTGGTTGGTCTTGTCATATTTTCAGTAATGATGGGCGCTCTAACCTCATTGCTAACAATCACTACGATCAAGAACACAGTTGGACTGCCAAGTGGAGTAGATATAGCAAAGGTAATAAGCTGACACTAGGCCATTGTTGACCAGAGTGTTATGATACAATACTCAGGAAACATCTTTAAATAAGAGGGCCTCGTGAATACGGCCCCTGGCTTACAAGAGCGGCATAAGTCGACACTCTTTTATGCTCTTGATGTGTCATTTTTAAAATAATTACTACGACTAGGACTACGACTACTATTATCAATGATGATGACGATGATGATGATGATGATGATGAGGATGATGATAACTTTATTCAATTGCCAATTGCATTTAGCGAGGGTGCACTAATTGGGGCACTGTAAGAAATAAATGTTGGTTTTGACAAAAACAGTGGGAGAGGAGAAAACCGTAGAACAACCTCTCGAGGCAATGGTTTTTATTTTAGGGTAATAAATTGAAATCAATTTAATATTAATACTTCAAAGTGTTCTCCTAAATTTTGGTATTGTGTAGGTGGCTGTTGTGGAAGACTCACCTGAAAAACGAATTGCACTTGGCACGCTCAGTGGCAAACTCATCGTTGGTAAGAAAGCAATCGATTATTAAAAAAGAAGTCTGTTTGTCCTTTGTCCGAATGTTTCCTAACTTTCTCACGGTCTCGGCCCGTAAACATTATAGGCATAGAATCCAGAGAGGTTAGTTCTTGAGGCAGCCAAACGAGAGAAAGAGAAAGAGAAAGAGAGAGAGAGAGAGAGAGAGAGAGAGAGAGAGAGAGAGAGAGAGAGAGAGAGAGAGAGGACCACAAACATAGCAACAAATTCTTACAACGTATGGCGACAATTCTTCGTTTTGAATCCCGTTCACTTCGGCCGCGATTGCTCTCAACCCCACTATACAAACACTGTTCGTCGAGAAGCAATATTTTTTAAGGAAAAGATCTTTTGTTTCGGCGGGGGATTTTTTGGGCGACAATTTTGATTCATTTCCGGAACCCACCAGTCTTTTCCAAGTGACTAACTTTTAATATTTTAATTTCAAAGGGGCAACCTTACCTGATGTAGAGCAGCTAGTCGAAGCTCTGAAAACTAAAAGAGTCGACTCGATACTGATTGACATGTACACCCCCGTCAAACGTAAAGACTTGTTTAATGGCTCATGGTTTGAAGTCGCCAAGGTACTCAAGACAGAGATCTGTCATGGCGTTGTTCTTCAAGGCTCTGCTGTCAAACTAGCAGATGAACTTTGGAAAACCGTCCTTGCGAAAAACGTACAGACGCAGTATTTGCTGAAAGGAAGTGAAGACGAAGAAAAGAAGGTCAGTATATTATGACATAGCAAGACCATTTAGTACGCAGGGGCCTGCATCATATTTGCTGAGCACGTTGACGCACGGCGTAGGAAAACTAAACCGTTCTCTTGCTTTGCTCAAAATACATTGGCAATGTTGAAAAGACGATTAATTCACGCATTTAGCTGTGCATATATGAAGTAGCAGTCACAAAAAAGAGCCTTTTTATCCACTGAGATCTTTCCTTTCTTGTACTGTAGAGCGTTTTTCAATAGACCTTCCCCGCATTCCTCCAAGTCCCCAACGGTCAGTTATGAAACGTGGCTGGGGTGTCGGCTGGGGTTGATAATATTCAAAATGGCTGAATCAAACATTTTCCCGCCATTTTGAATTTTATCCACACCAACCTCATTTTATAAGTTACCGTGGGGGACGAGAACGTGAGAACGCTGTCGTTCTAGACGTCATGAACAGCAACCGGAAGTTTACTGTTTCGCTTGAGGCAATGTTCTATCTAAAGCAACCGACTTTGAAAGGTTTTCTTTTAACTTCTGTAGCATTCCTATCTCGAGTCAGAGCACCTAAAAAGAGAGAAAAAATGGACTTCCGGTTGTTACTTTTGAAGTTCAGGACGTCGACATCCTCCTTGCTTGAGGCTCGCTAGTATTTTGAGAACCAAACGGATGTGATCATTCCAACAACATAACGATAGATTAAGGGTCTGTTAACATCGAGGAGGTGAGACCCTCCTTAAAGGGGTACCCTAGGGAAGCTTACAGAGAATGCGAGATACAAAATGGGAGCTGCAAGCTTCCCGTCTTACTCGTGAGTACGATATTGCCGCCACCGTTGCTATTTCGATCGCGCATCACGCATCTCGCATGTCCCATATAAGCTTCCCCAGTACCCTCTTAGAAGAAGCACCGCACTTTATGCGTTGTCGTTACACGAAAAGTAGCGATAAAATATTATTTTTTATTCTATTACTCAGGTAGTACGCCCGCTATGATTGGCCAATTTAGCGCGCCGTATTCTACAGTACGGCCCGCTAAATTTAACAGCGTGTTTTCCTGTTCGATTCGTTACCAAGAGATATAATAAATATCTTACTAACCTCGTTTTCTCGAGCCGTAATGTAAGGTACGGATCCTTGTTTTTTTCCAGTTTAATTTACGTAAACTGAATTGGAAAAAAACGCGGCCGTAACTTGCAGTACGGCCTTCGAGCTCGGTTAGCAAGAGCTATTTGCCATTCAGTTTAGTGATACAAACGCAAGGCAGTTACACAAGTTCTGTCCGCGCTTAGATAAAGGACTCATTCTTTTAGGGCCATTCCGGAATAGGAATGCAAGGAATATTGGGTTTAATAAAAAACAGCCCCAAAAGAATGCCCCTCAAAAGCGACATTATTAACTTATTGGGGGTTTGACGTTACAGCGCGAATCCGAGAGTGACGAGCCAGTGACATTCTTTGAACCCAGCAGTCCATATTTCCTCATCACTATGTATGTTGTTGGGGCTTCTGTAGCTGTGATTTTCTGCTGTGGATTTTTGTATCACGTATCTTGCTACCAGAGGGCAAGATATAGACCTGATAAAAGTAAGTGCGAATATGCATGTATGTATTTTGTAGGAAGTTTTAAGCTCTTAAGAGGTCACGTGGGTAGACACACAACTGAGAGGGTGAGTGAGTGAGTGAGTGAGTGAGTGAGTGAGTGAGTGAGTGAGTGAGTGAGTGAGTGAGTGAGTGAGTGAGTGAGTGAGTGAGTGAGTGAGAGCATGCATGGGTGGCCGGAAGGGAATACCTGACTTACTGACTGATTGATTGATTGATTCATTCATTGTGATGCTGGTGAGACGGCTAACCAATAATAGCATGTTAATCGTAAGGACAGTAATTGAAAATGTAGTGGGGAATCTCTTAGAGGATTTCCGCAATGCTTGGAACGCTTTTTAATGCCTAAATTAGCTTTCCGGTCTCCTTAAAAAAAAAAGAAAAGTGCACCTATCCTCAAAAGTCAAATTGGCCTTTAGCAAATATATTTTACCGTTTTCTCCTTCATATTTCGCGTCTATAATGCGCCTTAAAGTTGCAGTCACTTGTCCCGCGACCGAGCTATCGATACGGATGAATCTGTTCCCGAGATGACGTCAGTTTGTCATAGACCCATGCCTCTCACTACTAGCTCGGTCGCGGGACAAGTGACTGCCAGTTTTGTTAACTTTACGTTACTCTTGCGGTGCATTCACAGTGAAATCCCGAAAAAAAAGGCAATTTGGGAAATAAAATATTTTGTGGATAAGCGCACCTTAAAACAGAGAGGTTTGATGTTCTTCACCGTAGCAAACAGGTGACGTCCCCCCAATTTACCAGCACAGACTTGAGACTACTCTGCTTGAAAGATCCTTCGCCTAGAAAAAGCTGACTATTACTATGTCCGAATTATCTACACAGGAATTGGACAGAATTCAGTTTCCCCTGAGAACCCAGAGACAACAGTTACTATCGCAGCAGCGGTGGACGAATTTCACAAGTCTTTTTGCGCAGTATACACGGAGTTGAGAAAAAAATGCAGGGCCGAGATTATCCAGCTGGCACGGTTAAAACAACAAGGAACAAAAAGCTCGTTGTTTTACAACGCAAATCATGAATCTGATACCTGAATTTCCTATTTGAACCCTTGAGGCATCAAAGTGGACGGAAAAAAAGCTCAGTTATCGGTACTAAGCACAATCAAGGAGAGTTATATTGTGAACGTCCTCCGCCGATGCTTCCTCCGCTACCTCTATCTTTTTCTTTCTCTAAATGTTTCACGGCTCGTTTTCTGTCCTAACACCTTTCTGGCCACAATCAAACAAAAAAGAAACTCGAGCGTTCTCAAGCACGAAATGCAATTTTCAAGGACCTTTGAAAGGAATCTCCACTCTTGAAAAAGATGACTTTGTCTGAGAAAATTAAAAAAAAGAGAGAGAAAAAAAGCCTTTGTAACGGAAAAAGCGAATTTTAGAATCGCTTATTTTCACTTTTAATTTTCCCGGGCGATGCCATCTTGAATAACTGTGACGCGTTTGCGTTGCCCCATTTATTGTGACACAGAGCTTTTTTATAGTAACAATAGGGCAACCTTAATACATCACAGTTATTCAACATGGCGGCGCCCGTGAAATTTGAAAGTCAAAATAAACAGTTCTAAAATTTTTTTCCCGATACAAAGACGTTCCATGAAAAATGCTTCAACAAATTTAATTTCAAACACAATTTCCTGTGATTTAAAGTTCCTTTTTTTTCTCAGGAGAGGAAGTTCCCTTTAAGGACTACAATTTTTCTTTTCAAATCACTTTCAAAGACTTTCAAGGCGCGTGCTTACGTCACGCAGAGGCAAATCGCTCTTTACTTCAGTAGACCCACTAATCAAGATTTCTACTAAAACACATAAGTCTTTCTCGATATTTCTAAGCGTACTACAATTCGGACTGCGGGTGCCATCCTTGACTATCAC
Source organism: Astreopora myriophthalma (assembly GCA_014634185.1). Classification (NCBI taxonomy): domain Eukaryota; kingdom Metazoa; phylum Cnidaria; class Anthozoa; order Scleractinia; family Acroporidae; genus Astreopora; species Astreopora myriophthalma. The sequence goes on along the minus strand of BLFK01000658.1, from coordinate 819,032 downwards.
GAGTTTGGTGTTACGTTGTCTCCAAATAAAGGAAACTGCACTTTTTATCCTTTGCAGTATGTCTCATCGTGTTAGCGCATAATGTGTTCCACTTTCAACAACTAGTAGTTTCTTATCAAGTTTTGGACTACAGAGCTCTTTTCAGTTCGGCAAAACTAATTTTCGGGACTGCTTTTGTATTGCATCACTACGCCAAGAAATTGGCTGGAAAATCTCGCGTTCCATTCTGAGCCAATCATATGCGAGAGTAAAGCCAAGCGCTACTTGCTCGAGCGTGTTTTCCCGCGCTTCAAAGTGCTGCTTTGCATTATGATTGGCCCATTTGATTGCCTACTTCTGTCCTGATGGGTCGAAACAATTACCTTGGTTTTGGCTTTACAGCGGTTTTCAATTGAGTGTCGCCGGAAAAACCAAAACCAAAGTAATTACAGTGCCAATCACGTTGTGAAGGAAATACACCCTTCGGCTAATCACAAATTGAAGTAATTCACTAATTGGTTTGTACTGATTGGCTAAGAAAACTCGCTTGCGCGAACTTCTCAACCAATCGGATGCACTAGTAAACCGATTGCGATTTAGTCACTCTCGTTTTCCCGCGCTTAGCACCGGCTGCCTCAAATTGTTTTGATTTTCTGATTGGCTAGTAAAATCAACCAGTGAATTACTTCGTTCTGTCGTTGGCTGAATGGTGTTTTTCCCTCAGGACGTGATTGGCTATTTAATTAATTTGGATTTGGCCTTGCCACATTCATACGAAAATTGCTCTAAAATATTGTTTGCCGAGTTGCCAACCAACTGTTAGGTTACAGCTTTACCGACTCACAAACAAACTGGAAAGGGAATGTTTATTAACACATCTTAACCTCCGTGCAACGGGCGCAAAAGTTTTGGGTGTTACATGTTGCGTCCGTTTGCACACTCTGTTGCATCTTGTTGGGAGTTGCTGCGCAAAGTTTGAAACTGGTCAAACTTTTAGCTCCGTGCAAACGGACGCGACATTGTTGGCCAACAACTCTCAACAATGCTGGAAGTTGTTGCGTCCGTTTGCACGAAATGGCCTTCATTTTAATACTCTTCCTTGACATTTAAATTAGCCATCCTTGTCTCGCTCTCAAGCTCAAAATTCAGGGAATATTTCAGCTTGAATACGGCAAGAACGGTCGATTTGAATGCAGTTTTGAAATGGCAGCCATTTTGGAATAAGGTGCATTAATTTCGTCAAAAGAATGTTTGCAGGACGATCTCTATTTTTTTTTAATACAGAAAATACCAGAATAAGCTGTACTGAGTGCCATAACGGCACAGAACACAAAAGGTCATTTCTCTGATAGTTAACTGCGAAGCATAACTTAAAGACTTTGAACACACTTAGCGTGTTTGTCACTTAGCGACATCTTAAATGCAAATATTTATAGACGCCAGGGATTAAAAATTAAAAGATTCCATTGTAAAAGCACTTGTTTAAAGGACAGAATGGCAAACTCCTACTTGGCTCCGAAGACACCCCGAAGCTACACCCGCTTTTGGTTCATGATAGTAAGACAAGAGCACCCTAGATCACGTCCAATCTTACTGTCGTGGGAACTACCACCGGAATTCTTTATTCGAGTGACTTTTCTGTAATATAATGCCACCCTGTTCCTCAAGCAAAGCGAGATTTCGTTTATCGGGACAAAAGCTTGTAGCATAAATGACCTGCGTGGTTTGGGAAATGAGGACTGCCAGAATCAGTGGACTGATTTTACTCTTTGTTTATCAGGTATGCACACTTACAAAACACCACTAAGATATTTAACTTGCAGTCGCTTAACACTTTACCTTTTAATTCCTTAAGACATGGGAAGAAAGAAAACGACAAAATGCAAACGAATTCCACAATTTCTTTGTTTTGCTTTGCATAAATTGAAAACATTTCAATTTTGCTGACGTCTTTGTTGGCATTAATAAAATATGAATAATTTGAAGACCACAGTAAAAATTGTTTTTACAGCTCTCAGTTGTCGTACCATTGTATGTCCTGTTTTGGTGTTACAAACTCTTAGGTTTAATGATATCTCTCATCTTAACGGTTTACATTCAAAACAACAACAACCACCACCAACACAAAAATAAATATCAGTGATGTTTTGGTCAGGCACTTTTGAAACAACTATCAGTTTAAAAGAACCTGGCTTTGACATGCCAGCTTTCATCGTAGCGCATCTAACGGCGATACCTCGTTATCTGGTTACAGTTTGGTATCCTAGCATTCGAAACCCTTGCACCCATTCATCACTTAATTTGTTTTTGGTTTTCTTGTTTCATTTATTTGGTAAATCCATTCTCGAACCATCGAGATCGAACAGATAATTAGTTTAGGTGAGATGTTATGAAAAATTAACTTTTGATCCCCGTTTCTCATTTTATTTATACACCGTAAGTTACAAGGCAGATTAAAAAAAACACAAACACAAAAACAAAGAAAAAGACAAGAAAAAGGATTCACATGTTTACCTCGTGGTATATTATGGATGCGATTCTAAATAATACACGCAACCCTCCCGGTTACGAGGTCTTACAAAACCCCTTGGGAACTTATATCCCAGGGATAAAAGGCAGAGTTATGCGGCAAGGAAGCCACGTAAAATATCATATATAGAACTGATTTATCCTTCATTTATTGGAAACGAATAAACTTTACATTTATGACAATCGAGTGAAGGTAAATGACATTTCAACGTAGAATGTAATCAATGGTTTTGTTCATAGTGTCAAATGATTCTCTTTCAGGTGCAGTTCAGTGTCGTGTGGAGTCAAAACTGCGACGCCACAGGCAACACATGCAGTAAGTTAAATAGTCTCGCTTCATTAGTTGTTGACCATGTGAGCAGCTTTAAGGACTAGTTAAAATCCTTGGAAAGCAGAAAATACTCACCCCCGCCTCTTTTGGGTGGCAGCAGGGCAAAAGGTTAACTGGCACTCGAAATGAACAGGATTAAGTGAAACTCGATCTTCACTTCAAACATCTCGAAAAGTGAATTCTGTCTTGAAATGTTAAGTAGTGGAAGCAGTTATCACCGGTCAAACCGTTAAAGACATCATTTTTAATTACTGACACATCCTTGGACCAAGCACAAATCGGAGTGACTCACGAGTTGGCTTTACTAGCCAATCAGAAGACGAAACTCAAACAAGTAAAGGAAATCGGATTTAGATTTGTAGCTGATTGGTTGAAAACTTCAAGCAGGTTTTTTCACCCAATTACAGTGCCAAACCAAAACCAAAAGCAATATGACAACCAAACCAATCGCGTAATTGGCCATTTCCGAGTCCACTTTAGTCTCTTTCAAAGCGAGTCTAAGTGCGAAGTCTTTGTTATGAAAATCAGTATTTATTCATATGCAGAGTAAAAATAATTACAGTCACAAAACTTTCGCACTTAGACTCGCTTTGAAAGAGAGGTTGACTCGAACTCGGAAATGGACTATTACTTTCGACAATTAATACAAAACTGGTGTAACCGCTAATAAGAGCGCAATGTATTGCGTTGGCGCGTCTCAGGCGTAGACGAGCGCTTTTTTTTAGTTCAGACCTCCTTCTCATATACCACCCCCCAACAAAGACACAAACAAACAAACAGCCATTATCACCATCATCATCATCATCATCATCATCAAAAACAACAACAACATCAACAACAACAACATTACTGCTAGTGGTAATTACAAATACAAATTGTGGTGGAAGTGGTGGCCGATGGTGGTGGTAGCAACAGAACCAGTTACCCCCGTTGCGGTAACAAAAGCGTCAGTTGCAGGGGCAGCTTTTGCGTTAGTGCAAGTGGTGGTGACAGCGGTATTGGCAGCGGCAGTAGTAGTGGTAGCGGTAGGGTAATTGCACTGCTTAAGATGCTAACAGTATATAGACTTTACCGCGACTTCCACACACATAGCAAAATACGACATGTCTGTTAACATCTTTGAGTCCTCTTCTCTGCATACTTTCGGCAATACCTGGCAAAATTACGCTTTGGGTTTCTCTGGTAGGTTGCTCGGCTGGTTGGATAAAGTTTGGCAATCGCTGCTACATCTTCCGTGATAAAGAAGTCAACAGATCCGAAGCAGAAAAGGAATGCGCGAATTACGCTGCTTCCTTAGCAATGCCAAGGACTATCGCTAAAAACGATTTTCTTCGACAACAAATGACTACACCAACGGCCTGGATAGGATTAAGCGACGAAAATGAAGAAGGAAACTTTGCATGGAGCGATGGGAAGAGCCTGGGTTCCATTCACGAATGGGCCTCTGGCCATCCACTGGGCAAAGAGAAAGACTACGTTGAAATGGAGAAACGTACGGGCTTGTGGTATAACGTTGCGGGGAACAAATCCACTGGAAACATTTGCACGAAGAAAGGTAAGGAAGTATAGGTTTTCCCGAAAAATACAACAGTATTCTTTGCCGGAATGTGAATCTTATGATATTAAAAGGTATTCATGGGGTCGTGCCTGAGTACTTGAAGGAGCTTTTCCAAATGACCTCTGAGGTTCATAGCTATAACATCACGGAAGTAAATTTAATGTGCAATTGCCACAGCCTTGAACTAATTCTCTGAAACGGTCCTTTATATATCGCGGAACAACTGTATGGAATAATCTGTCCGATGACGTGTGGGAAATTGATGGCTTAGCTAGTTTAAAAAAGAAGCTCGAAATGTGCCCGATGTACACTCACTGGTTAATTGATAACTTTATATATAGTTATCTTATATTTTATAGTTATATATTTAATTGTTTTATAATTGATGGTTTTAATAGTTTTACTAGTGTGACTTGTAGTAATGTATGTATAAGCCCGCAGCTTTGAAAGTCAACCTTATTGAAAGCTTCACCGTGGATAAATAAAGTTGATTGATTGATGATTGATTGATTGATTGATTGATTGATTGATGGGACGTGCATTGGCCAACGCATCAAGCACCTTTGACTCTTAAGATAAAAGTTAAAATAAAACAACACTAGAGTCAGAGAAGAAAGAGGATAAGGAATACAAAGAAAAGTGCTGCCGGGGAAAACAAAATCGAAATTGTGAGAAATCCTCTTGTAATTCCGAATATTTTTTGCCTATGGATGAGGCAATCCATTCTGTCTTTCAAGGTATAAGCTATGTGAAGATAACCTGATAAACCTAGATAAAAAGTCAAAATTGTGATTATTTACGCAGATGAGTCTGAGTTTTTAACCGAGTTTGGAGGTTTACAAACGGCAATTTACGGCATACGTTATTCCACAGAATCGCAAGGAAGTGACAAGGTTTGTACTGAATCAGCATTGGGGATGGAGTATACACGGATTCCTGATTCCAACATAACGGCGTCCATCGAGTACCCGTCGAGTCCTGCAAGCCATGGTCGTTTGGGACATCCAAGCGGCTGGTGCAGTCGTCCGGATCTTTCCGTGAAGAAATATCTACAAGTGAATCTAAGGGGTGCTCATGTCATCTGCGCAATCGCAACGCAAGGTCACTTTAACAGTAGCTTCGGCTTTGTTGACAAGTACAGACTCCAGTTTTCTGAGGACGGAAGTCTGTGGACGTTTTACCAAACGACGGCAGGAGCAGAGGTCGGTTTAAATTTTGAAAAGCTCATGCCGGCTCGTTTGCAATCGTTTTACTAGTGATAACAAAGAAGGCAATCACTAAGGTAATCTCTCCATATACCACTACTACCACTACCGCCACCACTGCCACTATAGCACCACCACTGCCACTACCACTGCTACTGCCACTGCTTCTACTGCCACTGCTTCTGCCACTACCACTGCCACTGCCACTGCTACGGCTACTACTGCTGCTGCTGCCACTGCCACTGCCACTGCCACTGCCACTGCTATTGCCACTGCCACTGCTACTGCTACTGCTACTGCTACTGCTACTGCTACTGCTACTAATAATAATTGATCTCAGGCTTATCCACAAAACAAAAACCTCATTAGGGAAATGAGTTGTCGACTTGGAAATAATGATGATGATGATGATGATGATAACAGTGCAGAAGCATAAATTACACTGTACAATTGATTTCCCAATAAGCACTTCAAATTTAAATTGTTGAGTTTGACATTTAGTAATGGCCACACCACCGTTTGCAATGTGATTTTATAAGTACTATTTTCCCTTTCGACAGTACCTGATGTTTAAATTTATCAGCATAATTACGGATGCGTATGCATCAACAATTAACAATTATTCGCCGAAGGCGAAGTGAATATTGGTGAATATTTACCGAGACGTAGCTGAGGTAAATATTCCCCAACATTCACTGAGCCTAAGGCGAATAATTGTTTTAGTATAATTTTCAGTGGCGAATATCAAGAAAGTGCAAAACAACGTGCTAAAACACGATAAAAAGGCACGAAAAGCTCTTGCTTAGCTTAGCAGCTGTGCCTCCAAAATGTTATATTTACTGGGTATCGCGGTGAATATAACACCGAATTCTTATATTCACTGCTGAAAATTATACTAATTCAAGTTAATAAGGAGTTCATTTTCTGGCCGAGTGAAGCCTGGATTTACTCATTGATATAACAAAGTGCCTGAAAATTAAGCCAACTAGCAAATCATGCGCTGCATGCACATAGGCAGTGTGTTATTGGGTACCTCTGCCTATCAGTGCTTAGTTTACTTGAGGAAACTCAGCACCAAGGGCTTTGGTTGTATTTCTAATGCTTTCAGACAATTATCCATGAAAATTCACCCAGGGAAATGTTTTCCATTGCATGGGTGAAAGCCACTTTCTCAAAGCAAACTTCAGTTTCACCTTGGCAAAGTTCCCTCTTTTATAGACAGCCACTAACAGATTAACTGCAGGTGGAACAGCCTGCAGTCTTCTTCTATCCAGAGGGTTTGAAGTTCATTCATTGTTTAACTACCTCTGTGAACAATTTCGTCTTTGTTATAGTGGTAATACTGCAACAATAGCATGTCCACAGTATTCACACACTGTTTAGCTTACCAGAGACCTGTGACTTGTACTTTAGTCCTGCAAGTATAGTTACACAAATAGGGAACATGAGGAAGCACCACAGAGGACAACAGTTGCCAGAACGTCATCTGAAAATAGAAATTCGCGGTATCGTCAGTAATAACTTTGCGATGATTCCAACTCGTGTCCACAGTATTTAACTGATGTTTACCAACTGTCCTGGCGTGCTTTTCTCAAATCAACTGAAACTTCGGGCCTACTTCAGGTGCCAAAATACCTCTTTCTGTTATGAACAAAAACGTTTCTCGAATATGAAACCTTGCAATTCCTTTTCCCTTCCCTACCTACCTTGAAAACACGTTAAACAACCAGCCTTCTAGACCAAGGAGATAGTAAAAGGGCCATAGGAAGTGAAACGCTATTTGAACGCCGTCGAAGTTAAGAGAGAGAATGAAAAATTCATCGTCATATGGTCACGTCCTTCACAAAACCTAAAATAGTTTAATTATTTCATGTCGTTGTTTTGAAGAGAACGGCATCTGAGAAATGTAGCAAAATGTAAAACGCACGTGCAGCGTTTTGGTTCATTATAAGCTTATTGTTTTGAGACATTTTCGTTGTCGTAGCCGTAATTGTGTTCACTCAGTCTTAAGCAACCTATTGTCTGTGCTACATGGCTTAAATTGGGTATTTAAATACCGCAACCTTTATCTGAAAATTGTAGTATATAGCAAGCAGTTCTACGTCAAATATCCTTTATAACACCAGGCAAAATATTAAAAATCGATCATATTCTTATTATACAGGTTCGAACAGAAGACCTAAGCTTTGGCATTAGACTGCAAATTGACTTACCTTCGAAGTTCGAAAAAGAAACCCCAGTGACGATTACTGCGTAACAGCAAACAAAAGCCTCCTCTAGAATCATCGAAGTAAAAACTTTCTCCAAAGTAACAATGCTAGGCTTTTCGCCGCCATATTGCTTTTCTCTGTAAGTGACAATTTCCAAATATGGAAACAATATGGAAACTGGATACTAGAGGGTAGGGGACCAATCAAATTAATGAATAAATAAATAATTGTTTTTCTTTATACTCTATTTCGATTGACCATTCATTTCTCGACAATTTTTCTCGACAGGACTTAAGTGCTAACACAAACCACTACAAGGCCAAAAAGGTCTCCCTGGAAGGTGAAGTCATAGCGAAAGCTTTACGTATCTGGCCTGTAACTTGGAAGGGATTGCCTTGTTTGAGGCTGGAAATATACGGAAAGGAAGTTGGTATGTTTTATTTCCTTCTAAGGCACTCTTCGGAATCCCTTGGTTCTCATCTGGACTGTGATGAAACAATGCATTGCATAAACTATACGGTAGAAGAGTTATCTTATTCTACTCCTTTACACAACTCTCAAAAACCGTGTTGCATCTCGAAAAGCTCTTTCACTTTAACCAATCCTAAAGCTCATCCTGTTTAGTGCATTATGCTCTACTGGTCTGTTTAATTTGCACTACCTTGTTTATGAAAGCGGAAAAATAGACGTTGCGTTCTTGGTGCTCAATATCTCAAACCAGAAGTAATTTTTCGACGAATAAAATTAAATTTCCAATATCCTCTACCCAAGTTTCAATAGAGAGTGTTTTCTAGCATGGACGTCACGGCTGCCTTATTAGAGAACAAAACACAATGAAACAGCGGTTTTTGTTGGAGAAAATTCATCTCCCTTTTATTCATGCACAACTTTGATTTAGGGCATGTTTACATGTATGGTAGAATACCCTAGAACTAGGAAGATCCTAGAAGGGGAAACATTTTTTGTGTAAGTTTACATCCAGAGATTTCGGTTAGGGTAGGTGTTTTCCATCATCGAGAAACTGGCAAAATGAAGGAGCTGGCATGAACGCCCGACCACCACACGTTTTTTTTGTTTGTTGTTGATGTTGTTGTTCTGTACGAAGCTAGTATTAATAGCGTCACATTCCTGGGTCGAGTTGTTCGAAGCAGGTTTAGTGCTAATCCGGGATAAATACCATGACAACCAGTAGGATTTAATCGAACTTAACCCAGGGTTAGCGCTAACCCGACTTTGAACAACTCGGCCCTGGACAAAAAGACGTATTGATGAGAACATTAAAAATGTAGCAACAATTTTGTCCTGAGTTTTAAGATCTTCCTATCCCTTGGCGCCAGGGCCAAGCTCAACTTTTTGCATGTAAACTGGATACAGAAAACATATAGCGCTAGGATGATCAGCCTCCGAGATCTTCCTACTGAGAGCTAGGATCCATGTAAACAGCCCCATAGTCTCAGTAAACCAATACGTCTTCTGGTCACGCATTTGAAAACTTTATTTATGATAGCGATTATATGAAGTGTTATATATTTAATTATAATCCATCTAATATTTTCGCTCGCGCGCGATTGGTCTAAACACTTCACGTGACCGAATATTCCTCAGCTAAAACTGGGGAATATCCGAGAATATTCTCCAATTTACTAAACTGCGCGCGTTGCGAAAAAGATTTGAAGGATAATAAACACAATAGCCTCTATTTGACGCGAAAATATGCTAGGATATTTGTCCTTGGACATTATCTGTTCCTCGAAGCTCACAGTTTTCCTCGAGCTACGCTCTCGGAAAACTGTTCGCTTCTCGGAACAGATAATGTCCGCGGACAAATATCCTAGCATATTTTCGCGTCAAATGGAGGCTATTGTTTATATAGCGTGCGGATATGAAGCTGACCATCGCAGATAAGGTTGCTCGACTCCAACAAGTCTCAACATATTCAAGAGACAATCTTTCTGTTGGAAAATTTAAGGTGGTTCTGAATCCGCTCTTTGCAGAGACTTTCAGACTTTCATGTTAAACTGCTGGTCCCTTTCCAACGATAAAAAGATGTAGTCACCGAGTTCGTTTTTAAGATATGAACAACTGAAGCCAAAACATAAGGTGTTTTTGGCGCGCTTTCCTGTTGTAACATACTAAGTCACGGTAACGACCTCAACTTGTTTAGTAATAACTGGTGTTTAATATGGTACCATTATGATAACATTGTGAAAACGTGATGTAGTGTTGTATTGTCATTCCTAATAAGAAAGTCTATTGAAAGTGTTGAGGCTGGTTTGAACCACCTTAAGAGATCAACTTAAGCAGTTGCAAAGATCCTGACTTGAACGGGAGTCAAACCTTTGACCGTGCGATTGTGCGACACACCGCTCTACCCACTGAGCTATCAAACCATCTGGATATATTCAAGCTGGTCTCTTGTAAGCTCGTATTAATGCCACACAATATGCGAAATGTCATAGATCTGATCTGCGGATATTAAACCCTTTAAAAGTCAGAATGAAAATCGCTGTCTAGCCCCAAGAAGCTCTCAATTTGGGAGAGATTTTAAACAAGACTCGTTTATAACTCTATTTTATTCACTTAGGCCCACCAGGTCCGCCTGAGTACCTTGAAGTGCTCAACACAAGTTACAACTACATCAGAATACTGTGGAAACCTCCTTCTTTCCTTTTCAATAGCGTCAGTAGTGGATATATCGTAGAACTGGAGAAAATTGGGGACCCCAGTACACAAACGCGCTGTATATACTCAAGTTGCCACTCGAATGGAATGAATGTAACCGACCTAGAGGAAAACTCGTTTTACTACGTTTACGTTACATTGTTTAATTTATACGGGAAAGGAAACAAGAGTTCGTGCTTCGTGGCGGTCACTAAAGAAATAGGTATCCATAATATGTCAAGATCAATGCTTATACGCTTCCGATGGAAATTTTGTTTGCTTTGGTAGATGATCGGAGTTATTACAGTCGAACCTCTCTACAACAGCCACCTGGGAACAGAGTTCACTGCCTGTTGTAAAGGAATTGGCTATTATTGGGAGGTTAAATTAAGAGCAAAGTTCTTGGCTAGGATGAAAATACATGACCGTTGTGAAGAGGTAGCTGTTAGTTGAGGTTGGAATACAGCTGGAGAAACCTACTGGCTCTGTAAATCCGAGGGTAAAAAGCATTGATGATGATTGCAGTGACGATGATAATGATGATGATGATGATGGTGATAATGGTGACGATGTTCACGACGATGAAGATGGCGACGACGATTGATTGCGATGATGTTGATGACGATAATGTCGATAACAATGACCATGACGATGATGACAATAATGATGATTATGACGATGTTGACAACTATCATGATGACGATAACGATAACGATAACAGTAACGATGACGACAACGATCGCGATCATGATGATGACGCTGTTGATGACGATGACGATGACTGTGATAGTGATGATAATGATGATCACGATGATCACGGGGATAGAGATCGCAGCGATAGCGACAACTACAACGACAACAACAAAGACAACGACGACGAAGTCGAGTATAATAAGAACGATGATGATGATGATGATGATGATAATGATGATGATGGCAATGACGTTAATGAATGGTTCAATGCTTTTGCTTTGCCTCTTAACCCCACAACGTAAGAAATGCTTATCAAAATACTCTATAACAAAGCTTATTCTTTTCATCTTTGAACAGTGAGAGTAGAGTTCACGCCACAGAACCAAAGCAGTACGTCTATGAAGTTGACATGGGACAAAAAGCTACCAGATTTCCTTACAGTAGACTCGAAAGGATCCAGAGGCTTTAAAATGGACTATTACAAAGCAGATGAACAAGATTCGAAAGTGTATAGCATGCTATTTTGCAACACCAGTTCTAGCCATGAGTTTAGCAATTTGGGAATATTTACAAAATACTGTTACAATATGGTTGCTTTCAACAATGAAAGAGTTGACAGCAAGACGCAGAACACCAAGTGTGCTTATACAGACGAAATAGGTAACGGCACTTGAGATTGTTTGTAATTAGATCAGAAGGTACCTATGTTTGAATATGTGAAAGCAAACGGCACTTTGGCCGCAATAAACATTCCTTGCGTCTTACTTCATTCTTGCGCTATCATTATCATTATCACTGTCACTGTCATTGCCATTATCATTGTTATTTAACAAGTGTTTTGCTTGTTTGTTTCTTTGCTCTCGCTTTTTCACTCATGAGCGCACGCAAGCGCAACGAATAACTTCTTGTGGGGGCATAGATGTGGAACTTGGGACATGGAACAGGGAAATTTCAGTACGTTGTAATGGCAAAACTAATTTATGAACCCAATTCTGAGATCACCTAATCTCTTCCAAGCTATTATTTTGTCAAGAGAATCGTGTTCTTTGACTTTGTTCAATTCGTTTTGCTTCTTTTTCGGTGAGTAGGGAGCAAATCCTTTTCCACGTGAATGAGTTGGCTCATAGAGCAGTTTGATTATTTGTATCTGCTGCTAATAGTGTGCGTGTGCACCATTTAGTTTTGACAGTTTTAGCAGCTGAACTTAACGTTGTAACATATAGTATCCAATTCTCAACCTCGGATAATGAATTTATAGCTTTGTCGTTGGTTCAATGAACCTCGGTTATGCGCAATTATTCCTACCTTTGACCTTTATGTGGAAAATGAGTACGGCAAATGTCGCTTTAGCTTAGAATTTCTCGGCAGGAAGACAAGTTTCGTCAGCAAAAAAATAAAATAAACTGAAGGTTGAAAATTTAATAAAACGGTTAGTCTCTTCGCCCTTGCTGGATACGACATATAGTCAACTCGTTATGGCCAACTCGTATTCAACGCGGGCTCGTGGAATAATTGCTTATTATTTATCCTCAGCTCCTAACGTTCAGCGTGATTATTTTGTTTTGTTTTGTTTTGTTTTTATTCAATTATTTTTTTTCCTTAGCTCCTAAAGGCCCACCGTTAAACATTACAGCAACAAACTCAAGTTCCACGAGCCTCAATATAAGGTGGAAACCAATCGCCAAAGATGTACGGTATGGGTGGATACTGGGATATCGTATCACCTACGAGAAGAAACCACAGGACCCAGCTCGTCGAAAGCGCCGAAGTGCAAATGACGTTGTTGTGGTAAAAGATCAGTTGACTTGGAACCTGGAAGAACTGGAGAAGTTTACAATTTATTGCATTCAAATTGAGGGATTCAACAGTAAAGGATATGGAAACCTCAGTGATTTACTTTGTGCTTCCACGGACGAGGACGGTAAGCATTGTACACAGTCAGGATCTCATAACTATGGGAACGAATAACTACGTACTGCCCGTATATTTTAGTGACCGTTCTCTCACACCAGGTAGTTCTTAAATTCATATTTATCGCGTAAAATAATTGTGCATGTGTGATATAGGCGGAGACGTTGCGCCTCGATTGGTCCAGGTGACAATACTTGGAAAACCGTCCTTAATATTGTTAGTCTGAGAAAACGATCACCCTAAGAGGTATATGTGAGTTGCACGCTCATAATTATTGGCTTGCGACACTGTACAGACGATGAAGCGGCTCTCCACTGCCCTACTCTCCTTCCCGTCACCATATTTATCAAATACACTAGTATAATGAGATTCGTGCCATTTTGTACAGACGTCACAAGGTGTCCCCTTATATTAAGGCTGAGAACTACACGTGCCATAAAACTGGTAGGGTTAGGTAGGGGGACACTTTATGACACTTACACAACGAACCCTGAACCTCATCACACAGCTGCATTGGCCACTCCTAAACTGATACGATAATATTCAAGAAGCCGTAAGCCGCGCATTCGTTGGTGGTCCAATTTAGCCTTTCCTTTGTTAGTGTCACGGGATAGATGTAGAATATAGTTGTGGCACGTGCAGTCCGTGCTCTCGATTTGCATCAGTAAACATGTACTTACCGTCAACCCAGACAATCCCATAATACCACACTCGCAACCAACTTCTTTCCTAAAGTTTCTGGAGTGGGTAAACCTTCTCTCTCTCTCTCTCTCTCTCTCTCTCTTCTTTCTTCAGTCCCTAGCGTGGCACCGACTATCACAACAGGATATAATACGAGTACAACAAGCCTTTTCGTAAACTGGACTTCATTACCTCAGAATGACGGCGTCATTCATGGATACTTATTGGGTTACATGATCAATTTGACCGCGATTAATGATCCAAAAAACGCAGTTTTGATCAAAACTGAACTCAATGATCTAGCTTATGAAGTCAGTGGTCTCCCTCCATATACCTCCTATTGCGTTCGCGTGGCCGGGAGGACGCGGATTGGACCTGGAAAATGGAGTGACTGTTATTACGTAACCACGGACGATGCAGGTGAGATAACAGTTGTGGATCAGTAATTATGCCACTTAATTTGTCGAGTGCTACGTGTACTGTCATCTACAGCCTCTCATTATGCTTGTTTTGTTTCTCCATGTTAGTCAAGGGAAAATAAAAAGGGTAGAGAAGACATCCCCCATACACGCCCTTATCCAAAGGGAGTATGTCTCAAGTTATTTTTAGATCGACTCCCACGCTGCACAGATCCCAAAGGGATTCGGATAGTCAATCGTATGGCAAGAATGTATTCTCTGAGCGTGGGCTATCTACGCAGAACATATTCCCGCCATATGATTGGCACTGCCTAATCCCCTTGGGATCTGTACAGCGTGGGAGTTGATCTAAAAATAACTTGAGACATATTACCTATGGAAAAGAGCGTGTATGGGGGATGCCCTCTCTTCCCCCTTTATTTTCTCTTGTGTTAGCCCAATGGTGAAAATCCATTTTCACTGCCGGGAAGTTCAAGTTAAAATTAGTGAAATTACCTCTTTGGAGAGTCGTATGTGAAATACCAAAGGGTAATATAGTCCTAGTCTGAGAACTGAATAGAACGTTTCTTTGAGACGGGAAACTTTCGCCCTCTCACAAGAAAGTCTACAGTCAGTTCTCTCTAAGACGGACACTTTCGGGACCGTCCCTAACTGAGAGGTGCCCGGCTTAGAGCGAGACGAGGTATCGTGACACCAGTACGTAATTCTAAGGAACTAAACCTGAATCTATTCACAATGAACAGCCTTCTGTTTAAGGTGTTTTACTTGGGCAAAACTTACAAACTGGAACTCTTCCATGGAAAAGTGGAATCATTTCACAATGTACAATCAAAAGTTCAGTACAAATAAACGCTTGCTTTTTATAGGAGTCACGTACTTTGTTTGGTTACCTGATTTGCTTTCCCAAATCATAATTCACTGTCATATCAAGCACCTACGATTCAGTTTTGAAATACAGAGTATATATTTCTCGGCATAAAAATGTTTGCAAGCGTCCGTTGACGGTTTCAAAAGTGTCCGTTGTCCGTCTTAGAGGGGTGTCCGTCTTATGGGGAGTTTCGTTACAGTAAAATGACTGACAAAACGGCGGGGACCAGCACCAGTTGTAAGTCTTACAGAAGTGTCCGTTAAGAGAGAGTTGACTGTATACCCACTGGTGAAAAACTATCGCAAATTTTGAATTCATTCTTTCTCGTTTTCTCTTAGTTCCGTCTTCCCCTCCACTGGAACTCACAGCCATTAGTTACACCAGCCCACACACCATGAATGTGACGTGGAACGAGCCGTCAGAGTTAAATGGTGTAGCGCTTGGCTACAAAATTGAGTTTGAAAGACAACTGGACAGTGGCAATTGGGAAGGGACTAAACGGCAAGTTCTGGTTTGCTGTCCTCCTGCCACGTTGACAGGCTTGGACATTAATACTAGGTATAGGGTGCAAGTGACTGCTGGCTCAAGAAAGGGATTTGGACCCTTAAGTGAATATGCAGAAGGAGGTAATCTATATACTATCAGAAGTCCGTAAGGACTTCTAATACTATGAAATATAATCTGATCCTATGAACTTTCGCAGAAGTCCATAACCTAGATCTGTCTCATTTTGCCTTGGCCCGTCAGTTTACGGTATTATCTAAATTGAGAATAGAGGTCCCGCCAAATAACGGCCAATCAGATTGGCCCTGATAACCACAAGGCATCTGTTTGGCTCGCAACCAAGAGCCGCACGAGGGACTGTTCGGGCTAAATGCAAACAATTTCGACGTTCAAACTTAATGCGCATGTTCACTACGGAAAATTCGTACTCTTACTTCAATCTAAAAGATCCCACCTCGATCGCGATCCCTATCAGTATCACAAATCACTGTCATTATCAATGCCATTATTACTTGCCAGGCGTTAAGTTCCTTATATGTCATATCACTGTGTTTTCTCAGAAACATGCAGCTGCCCAGGAACTTTACAAATCAGCGAACAACCAAGTTCTTTAGATGACTCTCACGAAACACTGGCACATATAATCGAGTCTTTGCTCACCAGAGTCTGCGGTAAATGCCATGCCTTTGGCAGGACAAGACTGATTTCCGCCGCTGAAAATGCCCAGGTCGATTTCCCAGTGGTGATGTCACATGGTTTTGCAGGAGACGGAAGCGCATTCGTACCTGTAATTCAGGTCCCAGGCCTTGCTGTTGTCCAGAGAAAGGCTGTACCAGAAGTAGGAGCCATGGAGAAAGTGATGGGTTACTCCGTGTTTGGTTCTTGGCCTATTATGATAATATCTGGCGTTTTAACGATTTTGGCAGGATTGTTGATTTGGGCTTTGGTAAGAATATACTTTTTCAGAAGTCCATAACCCAGAAGTCTCGATCTCTCTCACTTGACCTTGGCCCATCAGTTTAAAGTATTATCAAAATTTAGAATAAAGGTCCCGCCAAATAATGGCATATCAAATTGACCTTGATGGCCACAAGGCGTCTGATTGGTCCGCGACCGAGAGCTGCACGAAGGATTGTTCGGACAAAATCATGCAGCAGCTGTCTTAAGAATAGATAATACCGTAGACTGATGGGCCGCGTTCCATTGCAGATCAAAACTTCTGGGTTATGGACTTCTGCTTTTTCTTTGGTGGAATTTTCAATAGACCTTCCCCGCATTCTTCCGAGTCCCTACGGTAAGTTATGAAACGAGGCTGGGGACGATAAAATTCGAAATGGCAGGAAAATGTTTGAATGTTATCCACCACAGCCTCGCTTCATAACCTACCGTGTGGAACGCGTGGAACATGGGAAAGGTCTATTGCGCATTTGAAAACTTTAAGTTGACACTTGCAAAGTATAAATGAATTAAGTTAAGATAAAGTTAAGTTTAAGTGACAAAAGTAATCACCCAATACCTTTGGTTTTGGTTTCTTCTATGGTTGCACTAGAAAACATGCGCGAACGTTTCAACCAATAAGATGGAAAACTAAAACCAATTGCGACTTTGTCAGTCGCGTTTTCCCGTTCTTGGCGCCAGCTGCGCGTACTTGATTTGCGTTCTGATTGGTTTCATAAAACCAAGTCGTGATTTTTTTCGATTTCTGATTGGCTGAAGAGTGTATTTCGTTCAAAACATGA
>BLFK01000658.1:776744-796744 GCA_014634185.1 Astreopora myriophthalma | reverse complement strand
TCTAACAGTTTCTGCAGACGAGGAGAAACAAATCTCGGACAATGCATGAAAATTGTTTCACGTAGTCCAGCCACAAGATCTTTCTTGAAGACGTATGGATTCAGACGGAGATAAGGTGGTCTATCAACAAAGGAAAAGAAGAAGCCTTCTTCTGGACAAGGTCCGCCTTGTTTAAGCAGGCGTAGCGCTCAGTAGTCTCGAGTTCAGTGTCATGTAAGTCCTATTGCTCTAGGTAGAGTCGGATATGCAAAAAGGGGTACCGGCGTTTCGAAACAAACTGATCTTAAGGTCATCGCTCTGCATGGCAAAATGAGATTGTGGCCGTATGTACACCAGAGGACACATATATGCGTATATACCCCCTACCATGACGTGATGCGACGCGATTTGATCATAAAAAGTACGACATGCATGCATTTCACTTGGACGGCTGCAACACAAAACATTCTACGAAACTTCCTAAACAAAAAATACTGGGCTCTATTTAGTCTTAAAATATTATGAAGTTTTTATCGGTTAATGCATCAGTTCCAATTAAGTGCGCCACGTTTTACTGAGTCGCACGTTCAGTACTTGACTTTCTGAGACTTTCATTTCGTTTGACGTTTCAGACATTTTCTCTATGTTTCGGTGTGTATGCTACTCGGCGTCTTGCTTATAATTTTGTTATCGCTATTCCATTCTTGCATGCTTGACGGCTGCAAGCGCACGGTCATGCATAGTCGAATGAATATCTCATCTCTTCTTTTTTGCCATTACTTTTAGGAAGAGGAAGACGAAGTTGAAGAAGCAGGTTTGGTGTTTTTTGAGCCCAACAGTCCATTCTTCGTACTTATACTAAAAATTTGCGGAGGCCTGCTTGGTGTATTTGTGTTGTGTGGATGTATTTACGAGGCTTATAAGAAGAAAAACGGAAAAAAGAAAGTGGCAACAGGCAAGTAACTTCGTTCAATCCATGCCCTGAAAGAAGAAAATTTAAGTGCGTGCGATTGGCCTTGTTCCGGAATAACAATACAGAGGTTTACTTCAAGATATCAACCCTAGGAGAATTTAGAAGGTCACCGGAATACAAAGCAGATTTTCAACATCGTTTCTCGACAAAATCAAATAGAAGAATCTTCCTAAATTTATCCCAAAGCAAAATCTAGAGGTTATTCTTTTTATTTCTATTCCAGAATAGAGTCAATCGAACGCGCCCTTAAAATAGGGAGTTGTTGGCCAACTATGCTGCTTCCGTTTGCACGGAGCTCAAACTGCGAAACCCTTTTAGAGGTGCCACTTTAGCTTCGTAACAAGAATTTAATTTGCGCTCAGAACACTGCCAGCGAATCAGGATCTGTCAAATTTAAGCGGGTTTCCATTAAAAACATTCTAATTTATCTGACTAGTCTATGCATTAAAAATGCTCACACCCGTTTGCTTGTGCTGTCTCCTTTTTGGTTACAGAAAGACATTGCGTAGATGAAGAGGAAATGAAAAAGATAGTGGAAGATTTTCGCCAGGACTTTAAACGCACATACGAACGTCTGAGAAAGAAAGCAAGACTTATAATAAGCCTCAAGAAATCGGAACTGGGCAACAAATGTCTGGTGTTCAAGAAACCAATAACAACAAAGCCCCGAAATCAGCACGAGGAAGCAAAACTATGGTAGTTTTCAGACAGACATAAGGCTAAGAGGCGCGGGTTTTGATGCTCTTCTGCCAGGGCCGTGGCTAGCTTTCGGATTTGTTGTAAGCCTGGTCTATAAAGGCCACGTCATGAAATAGTTTCGTTTGTTTATTTGTTTTAACATTAACAAGAGAGTGATAAAAGCTCGCTCAAGGTTTAAAATAACTAATATTTACAAGGCTAAAAAGTGTTCAAAAATGAAAACACCGAACGCTTCCGACGCTGAGACAGCTTCCGAAGTCATCCTACCCTGAAGATGACTTGGTGTCGAAAACGCTCGGTGTTTACATTTTTGAACACTTTTTATCCTTGTAGGGTTTGTAATATTAGTTAAACTGTACACCCGGGCCTCATTACACGGACCTATTGGCTGACTACTCGAAT
Source organism: Astreopora myriophthalma (assembly GCA_014634185.1). Taxonomy (NCBI): domain Eukaryota; kingdom Metazoa; phylum Cnidaria; class Anthozoa; order Scleractinia; family Acroporidae; genus Astreopora; species Astreopora myriophthalma. The sequence goes on along the minus strand of BLFK01000658.1, from coordinate 794,691 downwards.
ACGATTGCCCCGGTAGTGATAATCAGCATCGAGTTAATTCAACGGGCAAGGTGCTCAACCAACTGAAGTAGATAACCTTTCAATTTTTCGTTGGTGAACTTGTGAAGGCCCACCTGTAAGTAATAGACCAATTTCGGTATATTAAAATTCAACTTTAAACGATAAACACGACTTCGAAGCTTTGGAGAACCAAAATAAGGATTTGTATAACTTTTCCCCCTGGACCCTCGAGATGTGCCTTTTGTTTAAGAGTGAATTTGAATATTTCAATTGAGTGTCCTAAAACTAAAATCGATGTAATTAGAGAACCAATCACGTACTGAAGGAAATCAACCCCTCGCCCAATCAGAAATCGCAGAAATTCACGACTTGGTTTTACCAGCCAATCGGAACTCAAAGCAAATAATGGTAGCCGCCGCCAAGCGCGGGAAAACAGGTTCGTTTTAGTTTTGCATCAAATTTGTTGAGAAGTTGGCGCTGATCCAATCAGAGAACAAAGAAAACCAAAGCAATTGCGTCATCACTTTCGACTCTCAAGGGAAAAGTGCTTTAATCACCATTTGCAATGTTTTGATACACTCCATTGGTATCCAGTGTTGAAACATGGCTGATCGAAATCTTTTGAAAAGCTGACCGATCCTATATAGATCGTTTTCACATGACGTCATGGCGGCCGTATTGGTGTACCTAAACGAAGAAAAGGCGGGAACTTTGGTGTCCCAAAACAACGCTCGGGGAATTGAATTCCTTTTTTATGCAAATATTTCCTATTGCTTCAGTAATAAATCGATATGGCCGCTGGTCACGGGAGTGAAAACGATCTATTCTTTGATTTGGTCTGTCAGTCAATCGACGCGAGTTGCTCTATCCTCCATTTTGGCTCCAACACAGTGACCGATTCTTCCTCTTCATTGTCCGGCTCCAAAACAACTTCAATAAGTTCGTATCTTCCTCGCAACTGGCACCCATGGTCAAAGATATACTTTCCTTTACCGCTAGGTTTGTTCTGTAGAAATCCGCCTACATACCGGTGATTCGCGTGAATCAACTCTCCAGCTTCCTCCATCTTGCCCTGCACCCACAGTCCCTGGTACTTAGAACCGGTCTCCGCATAGCTATACACGCCTTGCCCGTGTCGCTGGTTATCGGCCCATTCTCCCTCGTACGTGTCCCCGTTTGGGTAAGTGTATTTTCCACGGCCCTGGCGGACGTCGTTTGCCCAGTACCCTTCGTATTTGGAGCCGTCTGGGTAAAGAAATGTGCCTTCCCCGTGTTTTACCCCGGTCACGTAGCTCCCGATGTATTTCCCTCCACCTTGGAACCTAAAAGGAAATCGTACGTAATAATGTTCACGGCAAACATTTTGGCGTGTTCTAGGCTCCCAGCTGAAACAAGCTGAAAACAACTGAGTGGAGGCTTAGTTTAGCCGTTGTTTCTTGACGAGAATTCGTCAAGAGGACTTTAGCGCTAACAATTGGAACTGACAGAAAATTATTTGATGACTTGTAACATTAACATGCGGGTAATTTCCTTTACAATTTATGCCCCGTTTGTGCGTTGCACCTTAAGTTTCCGCCGGCTTAAATTTCAGCGTTGGCATTTCAGTATTCCACCGTTGTTAACATCTTAGAGGTAAATACACTCCTTACGACGATTAAATATTGAAGTCCTACAAGTAAGGAAAAAAATGGATAACATCCACATTTCCTCGATGTGTCCTCTTTTCTCTCACTACTTGAGTACACTCTCCTCAGTCTGCGCTCTTGGCCCCGATCCAAACGCCGCTCCAGTCATGTGCCGAAGCTAACTCAATAAAGTTCGACTTTAGAGCGACTTCGGAGAAACGACTGATTCATACGTCGTACCTTTGAGTCGCACCAAACTAAGGATCAGGTAAAGGCTTATTATGGTGTATTATGGGAAGATTATAAATTGTCTTAATTATGCGTTACGTTCGGCATATGATCAGAACACCCTCTGACTCAGCCGTCGCATAATTCTACAAAACCTGCCGAACTTAACGTTATTTGCCGCTCTGAACCTAATCTGCCGAACCAAATTGATTCAAACGCCGCTCTTCTGCCGGATTAAAATTTGCCGGTTAAAATCTTGGCCCGATCCAAACGCCGCTCCAGTCATGTGCCGAACCAAACTGATGAGTTAATCATCAGTTTGGTTCGGCACATGACTGGAGCGGCGTTTGGATCGGGCCAAGATTTTAACCGGCAAATTTTAATCTGTCTCGTGATACCGTCCTGGAATCGTCGAGTACCTTTTCAAAGCTAAGCAAGCGTGGGTTCATACAAAATTAACAAGTGTTGCTCAGCGCGAAGTCTAAAAGTTAACATCCGTGAGGTGCTCTAAGCTTCGATTATCTTATTAAAAAGAGCCACGAAATAAACCGAACAACATATCAAAAAGGACTCACAACGAGCAAACCGGTGTTATTGAAAACGCCTTACTTGTAAGTGCCTAGACCATGCCTTTTTCCATGTACATAATTTCCTTCATATTCATCGCCATTTGGCAGCTTTGCCTTGCCTTTCCCATGGCGCTCTTCAGCATCGTTCCTTTGTCCTTCGTACTCGCCAAGATAAGGTGCTCCTTCTTCATCAACGCTTTCTTCTTCGGAAGACATGGGAACTAAACTTTTGTTACGCGTAACTTTAGCGAGATAATGCGATCTTGCTTTAGCCTTATTGCTGTTTATGTGCCGTTTCTAAGGTAAACGCTGGATTTTGCAATTTGAACGACTCGTATACCATATGCAAACATTTCAGAGTGAAGATGAATCCTCTATTGGTCGACGAAAGAAAGTTGACATAACAATGTTTGCGATAAAGCTCACAGGTGTCACCAATAAAACATTTGCATATAGGGCTAAAATACTAAGGATTCGTGTAGCGTACGAAGGTTCGTGTAACCGAAAGCAAATAAAACTAACAAGAAGAAAATTTCATCGTCTTTAATAATTCGTCATAGCGGGAAACTGCAAAAGCACCTGGCAGCGGAATATTGAAGAAAATTAATAATCTTTAATGGACAACAGTGACTTATTTACTTTTACTCTAAGTTGAATATTATTGATTCCATTCGCTTTCATATCATCATTTGACTAGTATGCGGGTTAATGTAGCTTCGCGTATTAAGATTCCCAGCCAGATAAGCTCCTAAACATAATAAAAACATAAAAAGCTCCTAAATATAAAGATAAGCCATGCGAGTCTGCCAAATTCAGAAACTACGGAAACAGCCACTCAGACATATTCAATTTTCTATGGATAAGTAGAGTAGAAGTAGAAGGGAAGATGAACTCGGCGGGGTGTATGATAAGTGTCTAATAATAATAGTTAAAAAAAAACTGAAAATTTTAATTCAATCTGCAAACTGTACTGTGTACGAAGGACACTGGGTACTATTTTTCAAGGGATTTCTGTTGCCACGCAACTCATTTGTAACCACGCCTGTCAAAAAAAAAGAACTCCAAAAAAACAGAAAATATGGATAATGAGGAAATAATGGAAGCGGGAGACTCTGTTACGTACATGGAGTAGAGCTGAATTCTTGTGAGTCCCTTTCATTTAAAACAAATTGCTTTTAAACATTGCATCACCGTTATAAACTAGTATGACTTATGATGTTAATGAACTGTATCGAACGGATACTTTAACATCGTTGAAAGCAGTTGTGTTCATTACTTACAGGTCATTTTGGTGTCTGGGAGTTCGCAATGCATTCCAGGGCATACATGCTACTTGAGAAAGAGTGGTTGAAACTGCAAAGAGAAAACCTTCCGTGGGTGAGTCGTGTATACAATGCTTGCTTCTCATAACTCATAACACTGCTCTGAGTGTGTCTGGTCTGATTTCCATCAGAGCACGTTCAAACTACCTCCCGCTTATTCTAAAAAGCTGGTTTTCTTAACACGCTTTCAAGAAAAGAAAGCAAAACAGCTGTAAAGTTTCATACCCTGGGACGTCTTTTCAAGATACAGAGGATTAATTTTACATGGCACCGGAAATACGTCCGTAAGGTTTCTGGGCTTTCGACAAACGCGCGCATTCATACAGCGCATGGCATGTTGATAGTGGGTACGGACAATGTGGACCACCCTCTCTGGCCCCCTTTCTGGTCACCTTTTAAATACTGGTCTGATGTAGCCTGCTTGCAGGCGGTAGTTTGTGTTTCGGTCGCCATGTTGGATGGACAAAGTGAGGGTCCATAATGTGAGTTGTCGAACAGACAGAGTCCGGAATCTGGGCCCAAACTTTGAGTTGATCCATGATCTTTGGTAGCATGGTCCACAATTTTGTCAAATCCATGAATCCACTTAAGTTGTAACAAGATTCTACAATCTGCGTGCTTTTGGGGGCTAAATCTCTCATTCTATATATCACCTCTCCACTCCTCATTGATAAATGTTGTGTGACATTTGAAATTATTCTTTTAATGTAACAGTTGTTAAGCCATAAACATGAGTGCCTTGTATTTAGGGGATTCAAGCAAAGCCTTTAAACGAGGATGACATGTTTACATGGGAAGGTTCCATAAAAGGTCCAAAGGATACAATGTGGGAAGGTTAGACATGTAACTCAGAGGGCTGGTCCAATGGGACTATTGTTATTAGCATTACAGGGCTCTCAGTCAAATTCACTGTATACACCATGAATGTTTTAGGAGGCAGGAATGTGATGGGACTGCAAAAGGTGCAGGTCTGGCAGCATGTGGTTCACTAGCTTTTTGTCTCCTAACCGTAATAGTATTTCTATTGATTATGAATAACTGGGGCTAGGATCATGGCAAAACAAATTAAACACCAAACTAGGCTGAAACCATTCTGCACCCTGAATTATTTTATTTTGAGCTATACAACATAATATAGTTAGGCAAGTCTTTTGTTTTACATTTTTGTGCCTCATTAATGTATGTGTCTCATTCCCTTATCAAGCTATTAAAATAATAATAATAATAATAATAATTATTATTATTTATCCTAATAATGAATGAGTGTTATATGAGCAACGTTAGCAATCTCTGGAAATTTGAACCCAGCATACCGGAGAAATTCTCTTTCAAAAACTCGCAATTTTACAGATACATGTAATTATAGCTCTTTAACGTTTTTGCCACCCAGCAAGTTTTGCAGCTTTTGATGGTTGATATTGACCTTACTATTGCTTTCCAAGTGCTGAAAATTGCACAGATTGCTCCAGTATGTGGACTGTCTTTGAATACATGGCCTCGCTTGTTCAAAAGGTGGATACTGCTATCCAGCAAGTCACTATCCAGCGAATATGCGGTAGTGAAAGCGATAATTATTTATTAATAAGGGATCTGGGCAAAAAACATCCTATGTGGAAAATTCATTGCAAAATTGCAGCCAATTTGCACTAAAATTATGGGATGAAGTTCCCCATGCTCTATGCATAAAATTTGCGCAGAGGTGTGAAAAGAAGTGAAAAACAAACAAAAAAAAAGTTATGCTGTATTTTAGTATTTACTTCCTTTTGGCACGAAAAGTGCTTGCTTTAAGCTAATAGCAGCCACACCTACCAAAATGTTGTTAATATTAACCAAGTAACGTGGTAAACGGTCAGGACGTTACTCACCAAATTGATATATTAACTGCTGAAAATTATCCTACTAGAACATATTTAATTTTATACCATATTATTTTACTCTAAACTGGTTTCTTGTTTCCACAGGTGGTATTTTCAAGCTGTATATTCAGTTTAGTGAACATTACAATGCTCAACCACCCAGGATATTCTTTCACACAGTACCTTTCCACCCCAATGGTAAGGGCTTTTCATTTCTCTTTGCATTGACAGAGAAATACAATCCCGAATCTTTGTTCTTTAATAAACCAAGCCCTCTGTTCCTTTTAAAAATTACACTGTGTTGTACAATATTATTAGATCACTACACTTTTTGTACAAATGTTTAATTTTCCAGTTGGGGTGAATCCTAACTGAATTTTCTTGCTATTACCTTTTTTTTCCTTCAAGTTTGAGCCTGAAAGGTTCTTATACATTTTTTGTTCCTTTTTTCTCTTTATTTCCAACCCACCAAAGAGAAATACAGTCAAAATAATTTAATATATAGTTTTAGTAAAGTGTCTCCAGCTCTCTCAATAGGGAGCTTAAGCAAAGGCGTTTTTGAGTGACGTATGTCAACTGGAAGTAGGCATATCGTACTTTGGGGCAGTGGTTTTGCCCCAGTTTTGTAGAAAATTGTCTCTGTAAGACTAAAGATGTGGTAGCCTCAAGGCAGTTTGAACGCAAAAATGCTTCCCTTCCGGTTAACGTACGTCGCTAAAATGCCTCAAAAATGCCTTTGCTTAAGCTCCCTAACACCTTCAACATACTACATACTTGGCTAGCCTAGATTTTGTACTGTCCAGATATGTCCCCTCTGCTCCTGCAATCTTAACTAGGTTCACAAAATAAAAAAGAAAATCAAAAACAAAAACAAAACAAAACCCCCCACATGTGGCCTTCCGGTTACTAATCCAGATGCTCTGCCACTGCGCTTAATGAGTCGACTCAAGGGAATAGTTAGTGAGCCATTAAACTACATATAGCATTGCACTTGAAATCCAAGCCAATTTCAAAGTGCATGTAATAATTAATATTTACCCCTACAGTGAAAATTATTATTCAGTATGTCAAACTTGATTTTCTGTGCCTTTATTGCTTCAGTGGACCCAAGTACTGGCCGGGTTTGTGCAGATTTTCTGGATGATTCACATTGCTGGAAAGAGTTTTACTCAATTTCGTATATGCTTGTTAGCTTGCAGGTAAATTCATCAGATTAGGGAACTTAGCCACAGACGTTTTTGAGCAACAGATGACATCAGGAAGTGAACCTTGGCACTACCACATTTTGTACTGCTTGGTGTCTTTGCTTTTAAAGAGACGATTTGCTTATAATTAGGGGGAACCACACCTCGAGAATAATTCTGAAAAGTCCACTTCCAGAATGATTTATCCAGCACTCCAAAAATTTAAATTTGCTTCCTATTTTTTAGCATTTTTTAAAAAAGGAAACGTGCTATTTTTTTCCTGTTTTGTGTTATGGCCAGTGCAAAATGCAGCATTGAATGGTAATAAAACAGTTCTGATGCCAATATACGTAAACCATTAAATTGCCTCTCGGCTATGAATTGTTTTCACCTGGCTTGCTTTGCTTGCCAAGATTTTTGCCCAGGATATATATAATTATATAAGTTATGTCCTTTGGGGACAGTGCCCCTAAACTGGTTGATTTTGGTTTTCAGAGTCCCTAGGGCTCTGGTTTTGGTTTGGGCCCTTATAGGATGTCCTATTTTCTTCCTATTTGTTTTTGCAAATTTTCCTATCTTACGATTTTTTTTCTTTTGTAAAAAGTATTTCCTTTATGTAATCTAGTTCAACCCAATACTCTGCTGGACATACTGAGAGTCTCAGCTCTTCCTGGGAAGGAGATTAAGCTCTTGTCCAAATGCTCTTTAACGTGCATTTTGTGCATTACATACCTACATATTCCAGTAGCCTCTGCCAGCAGCACTTTTTCATGGGTATTGGATGGTGGGTTACTGCCAAGCCTGTATTTTGAATACATTATTTTTTTAATGCGGGAAACAAACTGTGAAAAGTAGGTCGCATTGTTTTTGTGGGAATGGAGACATAACATTTACCAAATGAATATAAATAAATGGGGCTGCAATAATCATAATATGTACTTATTGACTGACTTAGGTTGGGCCGGACGGGAAAATATTTGGCCCTCGGTCATGGCGTACGGACCGAACGCAGTGACAATGACACTGACAATGACACTGACACTGACATTGACTTCGACATTGAGATTGACACTGACACTGACATTGACTTAGTCATATACATACACATATGCATATACATAACTATACATATTGATATATAGATATATCCACATCTATTATTATTATTATTATTATTATTGTTATTATTATTTTTTTCTGTTGTAGATGCTGCTTTCAAATCCTGTCATGGAAAATGCTATAAACCCCAATGCTGCACGGATATTTGCGTCCTCGCCAAGTGGCTGCAGACAAATGGTGTTGGATTGTGTTCTTGCTAGTAAAAGGGTGGAAGGTAGGGCACATGTACTTGTGTTTTCAATCAGTTGAGAAGATAAGATGTAATCACAGTAGAATCTATTGTAAATAAATAAATAAATAAATAACAGCAAACGGGAAACAACTGGCTACTGCTTGTCATGAGACCATGGATATTCTCTTACTTATGTGAGCTTATGTCTCTCTTTTCAGAGACTGAGATGAGCATTAATCAAATAAGGATTAACCAAATGAGTTAAACTGATTGTTGGGAAACAGAAAATTCCAGCCTGACATTTTCCTCTAACAATTATGGTTCCAAATCTAAACAACCTGAGTGGAACTCCATTTGAGAGTCACTTGAACTGACTGTTGTCGGACGAGTGGATACAGTTGAGCGGTTTTCTATTGACTATCAAGCTAAAATCAAAGTAATTAGAGCGAACCCCGTTATGAGGGAAATACACCCTTTCGCTAACCACAAATTGGAATATTAATTTTACAAGCCAATCCAAATGCAACATAACTAAAGGCAGCCCGCAGCAAGCGCGGGAAAAGGAGAATGGCCGAGTGGCAATTGGTTTCAGTTTAACAAATTGACGTCAGTTTTTTATGCGTCTGTCCTGTTATTGATCATAAATTTCGTCATCACATTGTCAAAGTAGCTGTGGATCCACGAGGCGATAGCCGAGTGGATCCGCAAACTACTTTGACAATGTGATGACGAAATTCATTGTCAATAACAGGACAGACGCATAAAAAACTGACGTCAATTTGTTTTTTACGATAACAAAAAGGTAGGAGAGACGAAATTAAGACGAAACGCGAGACCATTATAAATTCATGTGTCTGTCCGCATATTGACCATAAAAATTAGCCAATGAGCGCGCGCGAATTTCTGCAGTTATCGTAAAATTTGCATCTTATTAGTTGAAAAGTTCCCGCAAGTTTTTTGTGTTGTTTGTTTGTTTGTTTGTTTTTATTAATCCAATCAGAGAGCAAACGAAACCAAAACAAGAGCAGTCGCGTGATATTACTTTCGATACTCAACTGAAAACTGACCTGGGCCGAGTTCTTCGAAGGAGGGTCAGTGCTTAACCGGGATAAATACCATGACGACCTATAGGTTTTAATCGGACTTAACCAGGGGTTAGCACTAACTTTGCTTCGAACAACTCGGCCCTGTTGTGCAATCAGTTTTATTTACTCTTGATATGGGTCAACGATTATTTTTTTTCTGCGATGTCTAAATTATAGCCGTGCATGCTCAGATGCTTTTCAAGCTGACGCATTTACGCTTCAGTTTTCACCGTCTTCCGGGGCAACTTACCCTTAAATCGTAAAGGGTGATACTGAATACCAGTCAGTTTACGCGAGGTCGACTAGACTGGCATTCTGGTACTCTTTTTTTCTGTACCAATCTCAGCGTCTCATCTTTCCTTGTATTCGATTTTGTCATGATCAGCCTTCACCGGCCCTCTCTGGTGAAACTCTTTTAGGGCCGATTTACACGGTACAACTTTTGCTTACAACTGTCGTATGCGATTTTTTTCTGCGCGCGCTGCTCGCGTCACGTAAAACGTCGCGTACAACTCTCCCTATGAGCACAGACTGTGCTTACGATTGTCCTACGCCTTTTTTTGTGACGTATACGACAGTCGTAAGCGAGTTGTAGCTTTTATTTACACGAAACAATTCGTGCCGTAGGCCTGTCGCAAGCTTGTCGCATGCAACAAAGTCGTACCGTGTAAATTGGCCCTTACGGATCTTCAAAGATCTTTGAGGATCGTGATAAAGATCTTAAGAAGGGCCCTCAGAAATCTTGTCAGAATCTTCAGGGATCCTTCAGAATCTTGCCAAGATCCTTAAAGATCTTTAAAGGATTCTGATAAAGATCTTTTCAAAATTGCTCTAAAGATCCGTGAAGGATCCTTACAGGATCTTTGCTAAGATCCTTGTACTTGTTTTCACGAGGATCTTTGTGAGATCCTCACAAGATCCTTAAAAATTAATGTCCTTAAGGATCTTTGCGTATAGTTTAGCAACTGAAGATCTTTGAAGATCCTTGCAAAATCCTTCAAAGATCTTTGAAAGATCCTTATCCTTAAAAGGATCATTAGCAGGTCCCTGAAAATCTTTAAGGATCCTCAAAGATCCTGTAAGGTTTTTCACCAGAGTTGTTTTGTCCTATTATCGGTTATCACCACCTACCTCTTTGCCACTGCATTCAAACTCCCATCACGCTGTGGGGTTTTTGTTCCGTTCCCCCCCTCCCCCCTGCGTCAGTCTTCCTTCATACTCTCCAGTTTTCGTCCCGTTTTTCGTCGCCTTTCTCCCCCTCCTTCGTTAGTGCTCCTAAGCACTCTTCAGTTCCCGTCCCGTTTCCTCATACCTTACCCGTTTTTATTATCTTTTGTTTAATTTCCTTTCTCCTTTTTCCGCCTTCGTCATCCTTTCATTGCACTATCCTGTTTTCATTCTGTTTGCCGTTCCCTCTTTCCTACCTCCATCTTCCTCCCTTTACACTCTCCCGTTTTCGTCCCGTTCCCATAACCCTTTTTTCCGCCATTGCTGTTCTTCCCTTGGAGTCCCTGGGTTTCTTCCCGTTTCCCGTCCCGTGTCTCGCGTCCTTCACAGTCACTCAAACCTGTACGCGAGCTAAGCACGTCCGCCTCTGAATCGTGCACCATCTCTTTGTTTATATTTGCAAATCATCCAGCTGGTCTGAGGCCCCACACGGCCGATGACATCGACTTGACAAGGGTGTCTCCTAAAGAATATGGACTGTCCAGTAGAACTGTACCAGAGAAAAACAAAGCCCCTCGCACAGGCAAAGTCTCATTTGACGACTATCACGCTTTGTGGAGCGGCTTGGCGACAACAAAGCCAATGTCTAATGCCAGTAATCCACTAAGTGAAGTTCTCAAGGCGGATTCCAATCTGCAAGCTACCCACTTTGGTTTGCCCCAGCGAGAGCTTCAGGAAGAGATCCACAAGCAACTCACGGAACACAACGCCATCATGTATGGAAAGTTTAACACTGGAAAAGCAGGGCAGGATTTAGCGGAACTCAAGTCGACAAAGATTCACCTACTCAAGCAAATTTATTTGCCTAAACAACAAGGTGAAACCAGATTTTGTTACTTTGTCTTGAATATATTATTGAACCCTCTCATCTCCAATATCAGCATCCATACTCTCCCTACTGTTTATCCTAGTTTTCGTATGCTGTTGGTAAGCAGAATCAGTTTTTCAAACACTTGCCTTGTTTTCCGTGTAATTCTCGCAGTGCCTTGGTGACGAGACTTCCTCAAAATGCCGGATCACAGTCTTTCACGTTCTTTCGTAATTCCTTTCAAGCTGTATAAAAAGACCCAGTACAGCTTGTTGACTTGAGAAAATAAGTTTGGAACCCCCGTTCCTAGTGTGTTATAGGATTTCCTCAACGAAACAGGTTTTAGTTTCAAAATAATCTGCAAAGTGCGTTGCAAACAAAACCGTTAAAAAATTGTTGCCGGCTTCAGCTTGTTCTGTTTCCCTGGTTCCATTTATTTGCAGGTTCGTATGGAACGGATTCACCAACACCAAGGACCGTCACCAGTGCCCCCTCACCGACAATGACAACTGCGAGGGACCTGGATCCCCATGAACAAGAAGTGGACGAGTTACTGGCTTGGACTAATACATTGCCATAACGATGACCATAAAACATGTCAACGCAAATATTTCCCTGTGTGCAAGTTGATATCGGTTGAGTCCATGCGGCAGTTGCACACAAACTGTCTCATCTGTAAAGAGGAACTTTTTTTTTTGTCCAGTTATCTCACTGTGGATAACTGAGCACATCTGCATCTGTACGAGTTATTGTTGTGCACAATCCAGGAAATATTGAAGATATCGCAATTTTAGTTTCATTGCTTTTTGCATCGAGTGTCCCACTGGCGTGGTTCAAATTCAATCACACACAGACACAGTAACAACAAAACAACAAACAAACAAAAGGAAACATAACTGAACAAAAGAGAACGAAGAAAAAGGAAATAAATCCAGCCGTACGATACAAAATGTTATGTTGCTTGCTTACTAATTAACAATTCGATTATGAGCTCGAGAAATCGAGAGCGAATAATCTAATTGTCTTAGTAAAATTCATACCAAACGAGTCTTCTCAGGAACTGAATTTTCCCGTAAAAGTTCTAAATCTTCCTGCGAAACTTCGCAAACGCGCGAAGACGTCGCCATTTTTGAAGAACACTTTCAGCCACTGCACTCTAATGGCTGATAGTGTGCTGTAGCTAAGCCAATCAGATTACGGCATTTGCATTAGTATACTAGTAGATTTTTACTGATGGTTGATAGTTTGATTGTTTCAGTTTTTCTGCCTTGCTTTGTAATTGAGTAACTTCGCATTTGTGAATATATTACGAACATATTATCTCCAACTTATTCACTGACCTCTGAGCTATTTGTGCCACCAGCTTTGGCCTTTTTCAGTAAATATCAAGAATTAATCGAATTATCTCTAGTAATTGAGATAACGTGAGTCTTATGTCTATTAATTGAATGAATTGATAGACGTTATCCGCCGTTGATGTGTGCTCACCTTGGAAATAAATCCGAATTTCTCTTGAAGGAGTCTAGGCTTTGAGCCTCTGATTACTAGTTTGGCAGGTCACTGGTTGGAGTCTGTTGAGATCCGCATTTTTTGTTTTGTTTGTTTTTGTTTTTGTTTTTGTTTTTGTTTTTGTTTTGTTCTGTCTTTTAGCGTGCCACTGTTACTAACAGATAACTTAATCATAACGAACAAGTGTATTGCACTATCGCACACCAAAATATTAAAATAAAATAAAATAGGGAGTAAAATAGTAAAATAAGGAGTGAGCGAGCGAGTGGGAGGGGGAGGGAGAGGAGGAGGGGAGGGAAGGGAAAGGAAGGGAAGGGACAAGGAGAGGATGAGGGGAGGGAGGAGAGGGAAAGGGAGAGAGAAAAGATAAGACGAGGATTAAAAAACCCTTTATTTATACTGAGTAAAGAGATGTAGCACACGAGGTGCTAGTTAGACCGAGCTAAATAAACGTTAAGAATTGAATAATGAATACACAAGGTAAACCTACATAGGCACTCGGGTAGAAGACAACAAAAATAAATAGATACGAGGGTGAACTACATTTGCTTATTTCTGATCATGTTATTAAAAGACCTAAGGTCAGGCGCAGTTTTAATTCTGTCCTCAGGACTATTCCACAGTTTATTTCCTTCCTACTAATAGATTTAAGTCGATAAGTGCTGGCATGGCATTTAGGCAATTTTAAAATGTTTGTATTTTCATGCAAATCAAACTCATTATCATTTGAATGGTTTAGCACCAAGACTCGCTTTGAAACAGAGGCAAACAGCAATTCGGAAATGGCCTATTCAATTTCCTGTGTTTTCCATTCATTTCCATCATTTACACCGAACTTTGTTTTAATAGTTGCGCTGGCTTTAAAGTGCACCTAACTCCCAGATATTTTCTTTCGCAAAGGTTTCATTTCAAGACCATAAAACATTTTTTGAATTTTCTTCTCGAGATTTCACGTCTAGTGGGCCACGTAAGTTACTTAATAGAAAGTTAAAACTGGCTTACGTTGGGTTACACATGTTCGCTAGCTGGAAATGATTGTTTGCAGGCAAAACAGAACGCAGGGTTGTCGGAACAGCAACAAGACGATTTATTCCTGATGAACGCAGTCTTTACAGCCGCAAAACTCTGTAACAACCCGTCACTGTAAACACTGACACTCCCCCGCGCTGAGGAACGCCTTATGATTCCTAGCTGTTCCAATTTATTCTTTATATTAGTTACCCCTTCATTTGGAAACTTACCCTGTTGTTTGGCACACCATTGCATCTAGAAACTGAAAAGCGCTAAAAAAATGAAACCTTAGTGTGGGGATCTTAATATCGGCTTTGGAAACAGAAAATCTTTACAGAGTCTACTGAATGCAGATCGGATTGGAAAGGTCAGTCTTTGAGAGGAAGGAAAGAGAGGGGGAGAGAGAGAGAGAGAGAGAGAGAGAGAGAGAGAGAGAGAGAGAGGGAGAGAGAGAGAGAGCAATCAGGGAACCCTAAGAACCGCTTGGGTGCGAAGGCGTGACTCCCCTTGAGAGCGAATCCCTAGGTGAGGCTGGGCGCTATGCCAACTGATCAACCTTCAGGAAGCAAGTGATTCTCGATAGCAGGGCCCCGGCTCTCCTTTGTAATTACTTGGGTATAAAATTTCAAGTTAATTCTCCCGCAGTTAAAGGAACAAAACAAAACAGATGTACGAAATCATCCCCGCTACGCTGATTTGCGTTGGAACCCATTGTTTACAAATGTTTTCTTAATAACTGTGCCATTATGGAATTTAATATTCCCTTCGGTGGCAGATGATCATTTCACCTGCTGCAAGACGATGATTTCATGAATTAATTTCGACAGATTGACGCAGAGAAAATTAGATGCATCGTCGATTCCTACAGCACTGGCTTAACCCAAAGATGCTTCTCCTTTTTTTGACAACGGTTTTATCGTCTTTGATGAGCATTTTTGCAAGTCTAAATGGTGAGTACAAATTTCTTGACTCAAGTTCTTAGAGGTACAAGGACTTGTAACGGTTTGGGGTTTCACCTGGAATAAATACTACTATTTGATATTAGTATTGGTATTAGTATTAGTATTGGTAGTCACGAGACAATGTGTTGACACGTTTTATTGCCAAAAATTCACTTTCAGGCTTTTTATAGTTTGACTGTTGCATTCTTGAAAGCTTACACGGCTGCCAGTACAATGTGTATTATATACGTTCGAATTGTGCAGAGAGTTCAGTTAAGGGTTGCTCGTTTGAATATAGCTAATTTAGGTTTCTATTTGAACTTTTTTTCTTTGTCATGAAAATACCTGAAATCGTAGACAATATCACTATCCATCGCCCTACTCGGGTCTGCCTTCTCAAGAACTGATCCACTTCCTTCAGGAAACGATTCCCGTGGGGAAACGATTTCCACTCCGCGCCTTTAAACTTGAGTCTTCCGCTTTTGGAGTTTACGTATGCCTCGACTGTGGAAAGCTTAGTGTCATAGTGTCAGTGTATAGAGGCGTAATGATTGCAATGTTTGTCTGGTTGATCATTTATTCACCGTATTCCGCACTTACGAAGTGTCAGTGCTTAAGCATTAAGGAAAAAAATAAATAATTAAATAAATAAAACCATATATTTTATCCGCCATTCAGTTTAAGTACTCAAATGCTCCTGTATGTTTTAAACCGACTTTGTTCCTTGTTGAAAATTTTACGAACCTTTACACAGGAACTCTGGACGGTTATGTCTCATTTCCTTGTCTAGGCCATCAATAACCACACTGACTCTTTAGACTGTAGACTGTGCATTTACTCTTAAAATGGCGGTGTTGTGCTTGTTTGATATGCCTCGAAGCTTATTCTTTGTAAACAATTTCATGACTTTCGACACAGGAAGTCTGGATCATATTGTTTTTTTTTTTCCCGTTTATGTCTTTTGAATAATTACATATTCCTACTCTTCAGGCATCGGTATATTCATTTTAGGCACTTTCGGCCCAATTGGTTTCGATTAAACGACTTAAAAAGGATAAATGCGAATGATTTTGTCCGTTTAATAAGAATACATTAGTCTCGTAAGTTGTGGTGAACTTTCAGGTTTCCCAGAAAATGTCATAACGCATTTATTGTCACTATTCATTTTCCGAAGGAAACGCGACGGACAATTTCTTTGCGCCTCGTATTAACCGCGGGTAAAAGAAAAACAGCTCTCAAGTATATCATAATATTTGCATCCGAATTAAATATCGGAGCCGGTCCTTTAATAGCAGCCATTGTAAATTAGGTGAATGTTTTTATTTGCCTTCTCACGGTCAGGAAATAAGTTACGTGCCCACTGTTACAGCAAGTTTCGAGATGCTAACTTAGGGCGTATAAATATTTTCATTTTTATTCCATTGCCTCTTAATAGATTGCTTTGGTGAAGTAGTTGCCTTTTTGAAAATCTAGCTTTAATATCTTGAATATCTGGAATCCGACTTTTACATGTCACGAGCGAAAATACATACGCCTCCAGGTTAGCTTTATTCAGTCAATTGAAGAACAAAACAAAAACTACTTTATACGTGGCAAATATAGGGCTACGTTGATTGAAGTCAGTTTGTGTTGAAAGCAAACGATGTCGCATTAAGATTCCTGTAAATGAAAATAAATTAAAAAAAAAAACAAAAACAAAAACAAAAAACAAAAAAAACAAAAACACGAAAAGGTCATTTTCAGATCCAAACCTCGAAGATCGTTGCTCTTTTACTTTTCTGAGTCCTTGTGGAATTTGCAAACAGTATGTGTTTTTTCATCTTTGCGAATGCAAAGCTGATTCTTCAAGTTTTCAAAGTTGAGATTGTCATTCCATAAATTCTAAAGGCCGACATCTTTTTCTGCTCTTAAACGCGGGCATCAGTTTTTCCGCTTAATCAGCATTGGGCACTAAATGTCATAACAAAAGAAATAAGTTTCCATCTCGGTTCCACTTTTTTTCCTCCGGCGTTACGGAGGAAATAACTGGCCCTTACGTGTGCGAGAAAACGATGAAAACATAAAAGTCTAATTTAAAACAAAAGCACGAAAAAAGCAAACAACAGCGGAAAAAAAACAAAACAAAACCAAAAAAAACAAAAAACAAAACAAAACACTTTAGGCGCACGTGACGCGGAAGAAAGAGGAGGCAGGCCAAAAGGTGTGATAATATTGACCGCCAGTTTAAGTATTGTGAAAAGAAATTCTGACATCTAACGAATGGAAAACAACAATGACAATTACCGATTTTGAAGGGTGAATGTAAAGATATTCTTAACCTTTCCCTCGAAGTGAATGCAAGAAAACATCTGTGCATTAGTGGACATGCCAAAATAATGGTATCGTTGTCTTAGAAAAAAACGTGTTACCTCTTTGAAGCTATTGAGTGTCATCTGGAACTAGCGATAGAGAAATGTAAAGAGATTGGACTTTTTTTTTTTCACTTGAAATTGGGACAATATCTTGAAAAATATCGCCAAGAAATTAAGATGGATAGATCTTTCTGCTTAAACCAATTTCATATTTTAAACATTTATATGTGGTTTAATAACAGCAAAAAGAAAGAGGTGGCAAACAGATCGAAAATCAACTATCTGCCTTGATTTAAATATCAGAGGCTTATATCGAAAGGGGTGACTGCCGAAATGCTAAATACGACTTGGAAACACAGAAAGCGCTTACGAACTTCAATTATCGTGAACGGAAGTTAAATGAACGACAGCTGTATTCTCTGGGGCACTTTCCTTTCATGTCGGCTTTCTTGGCTGCCGAGAGAAGAATTGTTAAGCGCGACCAACGTCACTGATCTCGCATTATCGCTAAATAAAATTAGCCACTTCCAAGAACCGTTTTTTAAGAGCGATCAAAACAAACCGAGATTTGGAATTCTAAAGGACAGTTTTATGTTTCTGTGTTCTTCATTGTTCAGGGAGTAAGAAATCGTTTATGACATTTTGACAGGCTATGTTTTCTTGCTTCATTCTAAAAATTCTCTTGTCAAACTCATTAATAATGCATGAGGTAATTAACCAACAGTTTAGCCTCATTTGGGTTATATGGAGGCTCCTTGATACCCGGTAAAGAACGGATCCAAACACGCGTGATTAGATATCCAAACAAAAGTGTTAGGGGAGGGGAGGGGGAGAGGGAGAGGGAGAGGGAGAGGGAAAGGAATTAAGTAATAAACGTTTTACGATTTTGAGATATCTAGGTATCTTATGGCGAAAAAAATGGATATATTGGTATCTCACT
>BLFK01000658.1:746269-760471 GCA_014634185.1 Astreopora myriophthalma | reverse complement strand
CGCTGGAATCAAGGGCTGGAATAGTAAATAGTGATATATTTCTCTTTTCGAAACACAGCCGAGTTGACGTTTTCACTCAACGGCAAAACTTGTTCACTGACGTCCGCGCCTTCCCTTGACAACGCCAACGTGACGTGAAACGCATGCGCAGTGGTGCGTTAAGAGGGCAGACGTAGCCGTCGCCGTTGCCTTCGTCATATCGTAAGGTCTCTAATGTCCGGCTGAAATTTGCTGTTTACCAAAGATCAATGAACTTTCTTTCATTTCAGCTTACGCAAAAGGCGAATTCTGTGAAGCGGAGTTTTTGAAGAACATCTCTTGGGCACCGACTTTGAAAGGAAAAACCATCAAGAAGTCCTGTCCACATGGATTATACGGTAATAAGTTGCAATTGTTCAATTGACCGACGTGCTGGTTTGTCGCCTTGCAAAAAAAAACTAGGAAAATTAACTGTTGCAAGATCGTAATTGAAAGTTAACGTTTTTTTCTCGAGCGCGCGTTGGATGCGAGATGGTAGATAGAATGATAGTTTTATCAAGAACGCCTACAAAATGTCCATAAATCTTTCCGCGCACAGTTACCGTATTTGTAGAGCATGGCGTAATGGCTCATATATCATTATTGTCAGGCCAATAAAACACTAGAATTGCATTATCCAACGGTTCAGTTTTTAATATTTACATTTATATCGTAAGATGAATAGGCCATTTCCGAGTTGCGGTTTGCCTCTTGTTCAAATCGAGTCTTGGTGCTAAACCATTCCAATGATAATGAGTTTGATTTGCATGAAAATACACAACTCGTTTCAAATAGAATGTCCAGGACTCGCTTTGAACTCGAGGCAAACGGCAACTAGGAAATGGATGATTATACTCGCATTTTGATTGGTTCTTACTCATTATCTGTAGAGTGACAGACGCATAAATGACACCATTAACAAAATGACGTCATTAACAAATCGATTCCTTGATTCCAAAGAAGAAGCGTGAGTCAAAGTGTTACAAACACATTAGTGACACTCTCGTCTATCGACTCCTGTGCCACTTTATTTTAGTACCTACCACATTTCGACGGGCTCCTCTTCTCAACATACGCACAGCAACATGGAATCCTTTTATTAAATATAAATAAATAAAATATGCGAATAGAGCAGTTTTCACTTGAGCGTCGAAAGTAATTACCCGATTGCTTTGATTTTCCTTTTGGTTTGTCCTATGATTGGATAAAAAACTCGCGCCAACTTACTTTTCAACCAATTAGATGCAAAAGTGAAAATGAAAAAAAACAAAAAACAATAAAACAAAAACAGAAACAATGGTTCATTAAAAGTGTTTGTAACATGTATGTGTTTCAAGTGTAAAAAAAGAGCTTAGCCCTAATGGAGTCACTGCGTATTTTAATTGGTCTTGAGAACCTTAATGAACAACATCTCGTAACTGAAACAATCGGATTTCCCATAAAAGTTTCTTAAAACGCGAGGTTGGCTCTCGTTCATTCATTCATTCATTTCTGTCACCTTATGCTTCCAATTCTAAAGATTTTTGGCTCTCAGAACGCGAAACTGTGTTTATAGAGTCTTATCTTATTTCTTCTTCCTGAACGTGGAAACGTCATCAGTCTTTTTTTTTTGTTTGTTTGTTTTCTTTTTTAAATTCTTAAAATGAGTTTAACTTATCATAGGAAAAAATGCGCCATATTAATTATTTACCTTTATGTTTTAATCACCGTAGGCGAGGCCTCGCGCACCTGTTCAGATGTTGGGAAGGCTTCTTGGCACAAACCAGATTTGTCCAAGTGCCTCTCCAAAAGTTTCTGGGACCTGAAATCAAAGGTGTGTTACTTACTTCTTTCAAACCAAGTTCGAGAGCCGCACTGCTGGTTAAGGTCTGCGTTTTTTCCACTTCATTTTATGGCGCGAGTGCGAAGCACGGGGGCCATGAATTGAAGTGGAAAATACCAGATACCACGCAGCTGTTTACAACTTCTAATTTCATTGGATCTGGTTAGGACGCAGCTCTATTGTTTTTAGGGTTAGGCTTCATTGTTTGTGTTGTTTGTTTGAATGCTTCCATTGTTTTCTGAGCCAATCGCGTGGGCTGTTGTAATAGCTGCGTACTGACTCCAAAATACAAGCTACCGTAACTTACAGCACGGGCCGAGAAAAAGAGGTTAGTAAGATGTTTCGTACATCTCATGGTAATCGAATCGAGCGGGAAAGCACACCATGAAGTCAAACGGGCCGTACTGTAGAATATGGGTCGCTAAATTGGCCAAGAATAGACTTCAGAAATTTTAAGTATTTCAAGGGGACAGTTCTGCATTTATTTCGAGAGGCTCTCTTATGGCATTTGCGAATGTCAAAAGATAAACCATTCAACAGTTTAGACCCTTGTTTAGTGAAAGAACGAAGCACGATACTCAACCTTTCGAGTTGAACGTAAAAATTGTCAGCTGAGGAAAACTCTAGTATTGTAGTCATGAAGTAATATATCAAATACGAAGAAGAGTGTTTCATCAGATATCCCAACACCGAGAAGCGAGTTGAAAAACGAGGCCGAAGGCCGAGTCTTTTTAAGCGAATTCGAGGTGTTTGAATAGAGGATGTAACACTCTTTTGAGTGTTTGATATTGCTTCTCAAAGGAATCAGTATTTTAAGAGAAATTTGAGTTAAAAATTTCCAAAACTTTATGCTAATTAAGATCACATATCCAAACTTCCTTCATGGTAGTAATTTTTTTTGTTTTGGGCTTATGAATTATTAATGAGCTTGAGAATTTGGGATCCATATCCGCCATGCATATGCCATGCATACGCCGTGCATACGTCGTGCATATGCCATGCATATGCCGTGCCTATGCCATGCATGCCTTGCATGCTCGAACCTAGTCCAATACTGTTAATTTATGGAACATCCTAACAAATGTTTGCTGTTTAATTTCTGGAGCACTTTTTATTATTGTCCTTTTAGACGGCGTCGGGAGCGATAGATTCGGATACCGCCTTGTCGCTGGGCAATGAATTGCAACGAATCACGGACCCTAAACGTGACAGTCTCGTGGTTAGCGGAGACCTGTATACTGCTGTTGGCATTCTCAAAAAATTGAGTCAGAAGACTGCAGAAAATCTAACGATGAATAAACAGCAAGCCGAGGAGTTTATGATAGTAAGTTTCAAAATGTGATAAACGACAGTCGTGTCTTAGTTATCTGCATAGTAAAGCTTGGGATATTGCCATCTGCTTTTTGAAGCAGGGAAAGTGGAGAAAGGGCTCAAAGACATTCTTGTTTTATACGATGCTTTTTTTTGTTGTTGTTGTTTGTTTGTTTGTTTTCTGGAAACTTGCATGCAAACGAAATTAAAGTTTACCTCTTTCAATTCCCGGTTGCAAGCCCTAGTGTAATAATGGCGTACTTACTATTCTTCTTTCCAGTTGCTATGTCACGCTATTTTGGTCTCACTGTAGAATAAGTTGCCAAAAGATGTCTTTAATTCAGTGGAAATCCGATAAACTATTGACACAGTTTGCCTCCTTAATTAAGAATGTATGTTATTGCACAGAGGCTGTTTACCATTTACTGTTCTTACGAATGACAAGTATGAAAGAATGGTCCAGAATTTACTATGCATGATTCTTCTTACAAAATTCATGATCATTTGAGATCTTCCTCTCCAATACACAGAGGTGTTCTGTTTACGCATGCGGAATAAGGAAAGAGTTTGACTCTGTTGTGACCAGGGGAAAACAAACAAACAAACAGATCTCCCGGTGTTTTACCGGAAACTATAATACTCTCGTAATTTTAATATTTTCACTAGTGAAATGTGAAAAAATATATACCACATGGCCCGGATGTGTGCGCGCGCTTGTTTCTCCCGCCTTTAGGTTTCTGATACCGGTCGCCTGTTTAGTTTGCACAGTAGTATGCATATAATAAAAAGAAAATTACACGACGGTTTGAAGATAAAAATTGTGTTCATCGTTGTAAAAACAATATTTTACTCATTCGCTCCCCTTGTTCGCAAAAGTTTGTTTTTACCACTCGTAAAGATAATTCATATCTTCGCGCCGCCGTGTAATAGCCTGTATTTATCGAGACTATCTCTTCCTTCAGTGTGTCGTAAGTGTAGCAAACAACCTTCTCGACGAATCCGTGATGGGTGCTTGGCAGGAATTGCCTCAGGTATGATTTACTGTTTGGAGCAGTTTTCACTTGAGTGTCGAAAGTAATAATTATTATAATTATTACAATAATTATACAATACTCTTAAGTATTGTATTCATTACTTTAAGAGTATTGTATAATTACTCTTAATTATTATAATTATAATTATTATTACGCAGTTACTTTCTATGATTGGATCCAAAAACTCGCGCGAACTTTTCAACCAATCAGATGCAAAGCTAAAAGCAATCACGACATTGTCACTCTCGTTTTCCCGCTCTTGGTGCGGGCTGCTTTGACCTACTTCGCGTTCTGATTGGCTAGTAAAACCTACAAAACGAATTACTTCGTTTTGTGATTGGCTGAAAGGTGTATTTGCTTCAGAACGCGACTGGTTCTGTAATCACTTGGGTTTGGTTTCTCGACACTCAATTGAAAGCCGCTCTAGACACACTGGACTGTACTTCCAACTACTGGACCTATGTTAGGTATTTATATAGCGCTTTGTCCATTGCGAACAAGGACTCAAAGCGCTTTAAAACAATTGGTGGGGACTTCTTTTATGGTGCAAGTGGTAACCGTTACAATTCTTATACGAATAACCAGAAGGAATCATATTTGTGCAGCCAGTATAGAAAGAGTGACAGACCACCACACCGGGAACACTATGCCCTACTCTTTTCGAACAGTGTGGTATCTTTAACGTCCCACACAGGTGCTGTGAGACGGGACCTACGATTTATCATCCTTATCCGAGAAGACTAGAAAGTCTAACCATTTGTAGATGTCGTTACAAAGGCGGCACTTTCTCATCAGTTATTTAAATACCCTGAGTGTTGGTCCGGCCGGGGTTTTTGAACCCACGACCTCCCACGCGGGAGTCCAGTGCTCTATCAACGGAGCTAACCGGTCGGCGGTAAGTATGACCTACATGTAAATGACCAGCGACCTACATGGCTCAGGATTCAGAGAAGGAAAGTGACAGCCCAATAATATTGAAATGATGAGTTTGTCAATAAGATGCTGGCATACTCGGAAGAAAATCGGAGTTCTCCGAACAGGAGTCGAACCTATGAGCTTCCGATTACTATTTCGGATGCTCTACCGCTGAGTCATACAGGAGACTCGTGGGAGCTTGGCTATTTAAGTAGCGTTTGGTGACATACGTTCTGCATACTGCTAGAACTGAAAAGTTGAAATGCTGCCATTTTCGCAATTACATTAAAAAAGATGGTGAATTTTACATGCAACGAAGTCAGTAATTTGTGAATAATGTTGTTTCTGTCCATATTTTGTTTAACCAAAATTACTCACTAAGAAGGCAGAAGATTTTTGGTAACTCTCACTTGACGTTTCAAAAGAACTTTGTGCGGGGAGAGTCTTGGCCTTATTTTATATTTGTAGAAATCCACTCATATATCGCGAATCCCGTCACCATTGACTCGCAACTCGCGGTCTACGGAGTGATAGGTAACAGAAGTCCACTGCGAGCGGTTTGACTAAAAACAAAATTGCGGCATCTTCAAATTTTCAAATCATTAAAAACTGGAATGATTTTCCAGGTAGTATCTGAGTGGATTTCCACTAAAACAATTACACTAGTCGTTCTTGTTTTCTGTGAGTCAAATAGTCAACTCGCCTCTAAGCGCCTAGTTGGCCATCTGTTAGGGACTTTAAGATCTATGACGGCAGCATCAGTGGCAACGCCACTAAACAATAGACTTTAATGAGCAAAACAGCGGCTCTGCACGTGCGTTTTGAAGTTTGGTACATTTCTTTCCCGTTCTCTGCCAATCTACAACGTCAAATGACCAAATCTCACGTTTTTAGGGAAACGCGAGCACACAAAGGAATAATTTTGATGTTCTTTCTTAGTTTGAACACCGTGTCTCCCAATTTAGTTCCTAGATAGTTCGGATAGTTTGTAAGTTAAACGAACTGCCGAATATTCAAGAAATAAAAGTGAAGAATGATCATCGCAGTTGATTTTCCAATTTAAGCAATTGGAAAGGAGAAGCCTGAAAAAGTCAGGGCTTCAACGGGATTCGAACCCGTGACCTCCGCGATATCGGTGCGATGCTCTACCAATTGAGCTATGAAGCCACACATTGGGAGCGAGGTCAATTTAGTGAGTTCATATCTCCCGTGAGGAGTGAAATGACGTGAGGTATATATGAAATAAATCATATGTGAACTGCGGTTGTAGATGAAAGTGAAGAATGATCATCGCTGTTGAAGCCCTGACTTTTTCAGGCTTCTCCTTTCCAATTGCTTAAATTGGAAAATCAACTGCGATGATCATTCTTCACTTTCATCTACAACCGCAGTTCACATATGATTTATTTCATATATACCTCACGTCATTCAAGAAATACTTAGAAAAACGTAAAGTTGCAATTTTAAATGGCGTTTTCGTGGACTTCATCGTTGTAGATCTTAAACTCCCTATTGACTCGATTTCATACTCAATTTCGTGGTCTAATTGTTAAGTAGTGTTTTTTCTTGTTTCACGGTTGTAAAGGCGTCGCGTTCAACGCGTGCGACAGAACTCATGATTTCCATGGAGGATATAGCTTTGATGACTGCTTCAGTTTTACAGAGTACAAATACTACTACCATGGGGAATGGCAGTGTTGGTATGTAGCATAGCACGAGACTATAGATACCTTTGATGTCGATTTGCAGTGTCACATTGCTCGTTCTGAAGTTCAGACGGAGAAGGAAACGAGTTTTTAATTATTAAAATTCAATCTAAGAAATGAGACTCGTCATAAGAAATATCGTATCAAAATTAGTCGATTTACCAAAGTTTGAGGTTGTTGAGTTAAAATGCAGCCATCTAGCAGGGTGTTAAAAATCAGAAACAAATAGAGACTTTATATGGATTTGGGGACTCGATTTTCGAATTAGGGACATTTGTGCAGAAGTTTGGCGACCTTTGACAGCTCCGGTTACTATGCCAGAAACCAAATCAAACTTGATAAACTTTCGAATTAAAATTTTAGCAGATCTTTCTGGTGGCAGGGTAAACTTTTTGACATAATGTGATTTAAGCAATGTGGAAACTAGTTACCTTTCAACCTAGTTCACTGATGCACTGAAAGCGCACTGAGGGCAAACTCTACGGAACAAGTAGAATTAAGCAACTTCTAGTCAGTGCTGCGGTGCATTCATGGCTGAAAACGTATTTTGTTGTGCATTGTTTGTTTTCTCTTTTTGTTCCCATCTATAAACTATAATTTCAGTTTTAAAGTTCCTTTCCCTGGGAAAAGATGGCCCTGCGCCAGAAACTGTGTCATTTGCTGCTGGGGAAAAGGGATTTGGCAACGGTATCCAGGTGCCAGTATCGGAGATTCAAAAAGAGCAAGGTGAGAATGCATCTTTAGGTAAGAAGTCAAAATGTAATTTACGTGAACGTCATTTAGATCGGTTTTAAATGGAGTGCTGTAAAAGCAAAATCAAATACAGTAAAAACCCGCGTGTAAGAACCTAGTGGTTTAAGAACCTGCTCGCAGAATTTTGCCATTTTAATACCCCAAAATATAAGGACCTGTTTAGCCAAGCACGATCTAGCAGGTTCTTTATGTGTGGGTTACAGTTAAATTATGATAAACATTTTAACCGTGTGGTTTGACCGTAATGAGTTCCGTCAGGGTTAACATAATACAGTTGTGAATAAATACTGCATATTTAAGGACCAAACCCAAGTTTCTTTATTTCTCTGGTAATCTATAACTATATCTCCTTCATATCAATTAAGAACCTAATAAAGAACCTACTTAGCCTAAATCGCCAATAACTACCCCAAAATAGAAGAACCTATTTTGTCAGACTTTCACAAATGTTTAACAAGTAGATTGCATGTTGCCGTGCGTCTGTTCAGTAATAGATCACAGATGACGTCAAAATGTGGTAAGAACAAAAAAGTGGCGCACGAGGCGATAGCCGAGTGTGTCACTGATGTTCTTACCACATTTTGACGTCTTCTGTGATCTATTAGACTGATTTAGAAACAGGACGCAAGAGGTCCAGGACGCGCTGTTTGGCCGTGTTACATCCCGAGAAACTGAGCCGAGGGGACGTCTATCTATTTGATTTAGCGCGGGAAAGAAGACGCGTCGTCGGCCAGTGATGTTTACAAACATGGCGAACACTCTTCAAAGTGTCAGAGAAGCACTTGTCTTTGCTTATTTTGACGATATTATCGACCATGAAGAATTTGCAGTTCTTTATGAGGAAAACGTATCAAGAGAAGTTTTTCCTTACTGGAAATACGACAAATTTAATTTTGATGACATGGACGAAACCGAGTGTAAAGTTGAATTTCGATTTCACAAAGCTGACCTGGAGCTACTGCTTTATATTTTAGGATTTCCTGATAAGTTTACTTGCTCCCAAGGAACTGTATGTACAGGTATCGAAGGACTTTGCATTCTCTTAAAAAGACTTGCCTTTCCTTGTAGGTATAGTGACATGGTTTTCAGATTTGGTCGAAATCCAACAGAGTTGTGCTTGATTTTTAACCATGTTCTGGATTTCACCTTTGAAGCACATAACCATCGCTTGAACTCTTGGAATCAACCATTTCTTCTTCCTCGAACTTTGGAACATTATGCACAAATTATCCATAACAGAGGTGCTCCGCTCCAAAACTGTTTTGGTTTTATCGATGGAACTCTGTGTAAGAGTTCAAGACCCAAAAAAAATCAACAAATAGTTTTCAATGGACATAAACGTGCCCATGGAATAAAATTCCAAAGTGTTGTGCTTCCCAATGGGATTATTGCAAACTTGAATGGACCATATGAAGGACGTAGACATGATAGCACTATGCTGTGTGAATCAGGATTATTGACGGACTTGCAAAGAGTTGCTTGGATAAATGGTCAGCCTTTATGTCTCTATGGCGACCCAGCCTACCCCATTAGTCTTCACTTACAAGCTCCTTTTAGGAATGTACAGCTTACCCCACAGATGGCCATGTTTAACGAGCGCATGTCAGAAGTCAGAATTGCAGTGGAATGGATGTTTGGAGCAATCACAAACTATTATAAATTCGTAGATTTTAAACAGCAGCTTAAAATCGGTCTCAGTCCCATAGGAAAAATTTACTTAGTTTGTGGAATTCTTCAAAATGCTCATACATGCTTGTATGGCAATATTGTCTCTGAATATTTTGATTGCAATCCTCCCGATCTTCATGAGTATTTCTGGTAAAAAAGGTTACTCATTATGAACTTAACACATTTCATTGTGTAATAGTAGTGATTAGATGAACCGTATATTGATTCAAAATTGAATCATTGGCTAATGCAACTCTAGTGTTTTGATCAGTGGGCTTAGCTATTTAGCTATATGATGAGCCATGATACCATGATCTACAAGTATTGTAACTGTACGCATACTGACACCTTCTTAAGTATAGCCTAAATTCACAAGAACAAATCGGACAGATTAATATATATTTTATGGGCCTTTTAAATAAAACAATGACTGTTGTTTTATTAATTATTGTTATTCATCTTGCTCTTCGTTGGATATGACATGATTATGCCCCTTAAATATGTGGATACATCTTTTTTTTTTTTTACCAGATATATTCCTAAAGATCTGGAAGATTGGAGATTATAATATATTATGCTGAATAATTAAGTAGAACAATTTCTGAAATAATTTTTATTGGAGTAATATAGTTAAGGGCTTCAAAAGTAATTCACATCACTTTTTGCTGCAGTTCTACAAGTCTGTTCCATACGGTCACAAGCTTTGAATATGTGAAAGTACAACTACTTCAATGAGACAATGTAAAAAGATGATAAGTCTCCACTATATAGTCGAGCTTGTATTCTACTCTGTCATGTATTTTCCCTGCTGCATATGGAGGTTCCTGGGGGTCTACGGCTTCTGAGACTGAGCCAACATGAAGTTTTTTTTTTTTAACAAAATACATGATGATTCCAAAATGTAGACTGCTGCAGTAACAATAAAAAAGGAAATGTCCACTCAGGCAGTGGCAATAGCATAATTCAGTACTTAAGGTCAACATGAATCTTTTTTATTGTCATGCAGCTTTGAAAACACGAGCTGCATTTGTTGTTGCTGTTGTTGCATCATGCTAATCATTTGCTGCATCAGCATAGTTTGCTGTTGTTGCTGCTGCTGTTGATTTTCAAGCTGCATCTGCAGCTGCTTCTGTTGGAGGTCCAGCTGCTCTTTTCTTTCTTCTCGCTGCATCTCTCTATCTTTTCTTTGTTCTTCAAGCTGTAATTCTCTGAACTTAGCATCTCTCTCTGCCTTCTTTTCAAGCCACAACATGGTCTCTGATCCTCTCCTCCTTTTTTTCTGTTCTTTTATTTCGAACTCCTCTTCTTCCTCTTCCACATCTTCAGCTGATCTTTTTCTTGTTTTTCCCATTGTTTCCATAGCCTTTTTCCTGATGTCCAGCGCCTTCTGCTTCTCTAGGTTAGCCTTATCCTTGATACTTTTCGCCTCTGTTTCTGCTCTTTTCTCCGCCTCATCGCTTAAATGGACAAGTTCTTCAAGTAAAATTTCATACTCGGTCTGTGGCTCCCCACCAATGCCACTACTTTTCAATTCCTCAGAACTCTTTGCTTTGAAACGCCTTGAAATTAAAGTAAACCTGTCCCTTGCTCCCCTTTCAGTCAAGCCATCAAACAAATCAGTGTGACATTTCAAGTTTTGCGCCACAACATTCCACACGTTTCCTCTCTCTCGACTACCAAATTTGTATTGAAATACTCCTTGAGCCGCAATCTCCTTCATCATCATCACATCTTTTTGCTCAGTCCACTTCATTGTGAGCCTAAATTTAACAAAAAAGTTGTGTAAACAAAAACACAAGACTAAAGCCACAGCATCATTTTCAAGATCGGTTCCTCCGTTGCATTTGTGAACCCTCGAATTTCGTTGCCTTTACATTTGCTTTTGGATGTTTTTCATAGAATAACAAATCATTTTTTCTTAAAGGTAGTTTTCACACACATAGGTTTTGAACTTTACTTACTTTTTGCCTGAATTTGCCATGGTTTCTCTTCACGTTCTAGTCAGGACGTCGAACTGATGGATTTCACGTCCTAAACGCGACGGAGAATTTAAGACGCGGGAAATCTAATCGGTTCCAGTCTCTCTCATATCGTGACTGACGTCCGCGTCCTGTTCACGTCCTGTTCCTAAAACAGCCTATTACTGAACAGACGCACAGCAACATGGAATCTATTCGTTTTATATAATAACTTCGTACGCATAAAAGCGAAAAACTTTGTCATGATGACGTCAATCGTGCATCTGTCCTCTAATAGATCATAGGCAAGAATCAATCAAAATGCGAGAATAACATAGGTTATTGCATAAAGGTTGTTACACGCGGGTTTCTAATGTACATTACAAAAGCAATCACCTTCTGAAGAAAGCAGCTCCTTCTGCCAAACACAACTTGAAGTAATTCACGACTTGGTTTTACTAGGATAACGATAACGCAAAGCAGGAAAAGGCAGCATGCCTTAAGCATTGGAAAACGAGAGTCGCAATTGGTGTTAGTTTTGCATCTGATTGGTTGAAAAGTCGCAATTGGTTTTACTTTCGCATGTGATTGGTTGAAAAGTCGCAATTGGTTTTACTGTTGCATATGATTGGTTGAAAAATTACAATTGGTTTTACTTTTGCATTTGATTGGTTGAAAAGTCGCAATTGATTTTACTTTTGCATCTGATTGGTTGAAAAGTCGCGATTGGTTTTACTTTTGGATCTGATTGGTTGAGAAGTTCGCCCAAATTTGTTCTGGTCCGGTCATATAGCAAAGCAAAACCAAAGTACATAATTGCTATTACTTGTGAAACCCATTGAAAACTGCTCTGTTCTAATAAGAGTATGAGACAATAGTAACGACGTACCAGCCTTAGCAAAACCTCCATTGGGTAGTTCAAATAAAACGTTCCGTTATGTTCATGGCCTGTTTCAATTGATCGCGCTCGTTTTAGTCTTGAACTTTTGAAACCAAGTGATGAAACAGCGGTCTTGAATGGTCGCACAAGACTTTTTTTCGGTATAATTTCCTACACCAACATGGTCGTCATGGCGATAGTTGCAAACCATCAACAAATGTCGACCCATTGTCGACTTCTAGCAAGAGCGTGCAGTGAGACTGTGTTATGCCAGTCAAAAGCGAGCTTAGATTGGACTCTGATCATTTGGAGGACGTCACTGGTTTAAATTTTAAAACCCGCCTTCGTGATCTAGAGGTGTCTAATTTGTTGTGATACAACTCTGCTTATTAGCATGACTCAAATCAAACAGTCGCCTGTTAAGATCTCACGCGGTTTTCAGGATTGAGTGCTGTGATATGATTTAGGTAGATGTTTGATGTATTTTATTGATTGATTGATTGATTGATTGATTTATTTATTTTACGTCTTCAATCATAGCAATTGATATGAAGATACAATTCGAACGATTTTCCTAACTTTTGTGTTTTCTTCCATGCATTTGTTAGGTGGAAGCACCGACGTCGCCTTCATTTACATGAAGAACATTGGAAAACTTTTGAGCAACTCTCTCTCAAAGTGTGTTCCTTTTAAGTAAAAGGAAAACTGCTGCTTAAACTGTTTTCTGTGGGTGAATTTAACAGCATGACATTTAGGGCTCCACTAAGACACATTAGCCTATTCGTAATTGGTTACGGCATGTGAGGCTAAATGGACCAGCTTGGGTCGAATGCAAAGCCAGGTTGGCCTGGTAGGCGATACCGCCAATATCTTCAAAGAGTAGGGGCTATAGAGTTATTTGATCCACGTTCCCATCGGTTCATTTGATTCCTTGCTCCTCCTGTGATTGGCCAAATTAATTACCCACGCCAGTTTTGGTCTTAGAGACTCTGGGAGTCAAAACCAATGTACTCACAATTAGTGTAATTGCGTACACAGGTCACCTACTTTTTTCTTGTTT
This sequence comes from Astreopora myriophthalma, assembly GCA_014634185.1. NCBI lineage: Eukaryota > Metazoa > Cnidaria > Anthozoa > Scleractinia > Acroporidae > Astreopora > Astreopora myriophthalma. Next base: position 747,346 of record BLFK01000658.1, on the reverse strand, counting down.
TGTTTAGTCTCTCTTCTGACAAGAACGAGAGTCAGCAGCTGAAGAGTGGCGTTAGTCTATACGTTAATCCAGGTGTGATATCGTTGTCAGCAAATCACACGAAAACCGGGAAATTTGATGAGCCTGTGGTAATCACCTTACAAACCACCAAGGTGAGGAAAAAAGATATTGGCTCTCATTATCATAAATTCTACTTTGGTTCGCCCCTAGCCTCACTTTGTTACCTTCTTGTTTTGTTCGTCTCTTTCATGTATAATAGCCATATTTAATATCAATAGTTTAAAATAGTTTGAAGAAAAATTTAATCAGTATAATTTTCGTCTTTTTTACCTTGCCGTTTAGAATGAGAGCAATTTGCAATCCGTTTGTGTTTTCTGGAAAAACACAAACGTAAGGTTAGTGCAACGTTCATACATTTGTATGACTGATAGCCTGTGAAGGCACACTTTGTGTCCATTGGCAAATGTCCGTCATCCAACTTTTCCATGGCCTCCCTTCCCCCCTGCTGCCAGGAACGTGTCCAAGAATAATGTTATTAGCCAATGTTAGCTCGTTCGGATATCTCTTGACATGGCCGAAGAATTTCCGTTTCCTCTCCTGTGCAATTTGGATTAGGGGCTTCTGTACTCCTGCTAAGTCTTCCACCCGTCGTTTTTTTTTTTTTTTCACTGACTCATTCGTGCGTCTGTGTTTCCAAGAAATGCCAAGTAATCTTTTATGGCACTTAAATTCAAACCTTTTGTTCGAAATCTGGAGACCTCTGAGGCTCTTAGGAGTATTTTAGGCATGAAGTGTACTGACTGGAAAACAAAAAAAAAAAAAAAAAAAAAACTGCCGTCACACGGCCTTTTTAACGCTTCTTCTCTTTCAAGTGATGGAGCTTCTTGGTCAACCGATGGATGCCATGTGCACTTTTCGAACACCACTCACACGGTTTGTCACTGTGACCATCTTACAAGCTTTAGTGTCCTCATGCAGCACACTTCGGATTCCTTCAACGTCAAGGTGAGCTGCAGGCCCTTTAAAATAACCAGTGATTTCTATTGTCAGCTATAGTTAAGTGTCGTTAAGTTTGAA
>BLFK01000658.1:733828-738828 GCA_014634185.1 Astreopora myriophthalma | reverse complement strand
TTTGGATGTCTTAATCGATAATACTCACCGTGGTTCTGTTGTAACTAGTACCTTCCGTAAGAAGACCTTCACGGGTCTGCTCACCAATTACCTCAGTTTCGCACCTCTTTCATACAAAATCGGTCTTATCAGGACATTAATTGACAGAGTTTTTAAAATCAACAATACTTGGTTGGGCTTTCACAAGGACATTGTGAACTTAGTTTTCATTTTGCGCAAGAATCTTTTCCCCGTTCATCTCATCGATAAATGCGTCTATCGATATTTGAACACAGCCATTGACCGATATGGCTCCACTCAAACACCTCCTTCCTCTAATGCCACTTCACAGGGTAAACAATACTATTATAAGTTACCTTATTTAGGCCGCTTTTCCACTGTAGCTCAAAGCAAAATACGTCGCCTTGTAAATCGTTATTGTAATGATCTTGACATCAAATTAGTGTTTACCACGTTTAAATTAAGAAATATTTTTTCAGTGAAGGATTCTGTCCCAAGAGAACTTCGTTCACGTGTGATTTACAAATTTACTTGTGCTTGCTGTAATGCTTGCTATATCGGCGAAACTGGTCGTCATTTTTCCACACGTGTCCGTGAACATCTCTCTTCAGACAAGTCCTCACACATCTTCAAACACTTACAAAGCTCAGAACGTTGTCGCCAATCTTGCTCTGCGGATTGTTTCGAAATCCTTGATTCCGCCCCTACTAAATTTCAGCTTAAACTTAAGGAGGCTATGCATATAAATTGGGAAAAGCCTAATTTAAACCAACAAGTTCACCACGTCAACCTGACACTTACGCTTTAGGCTTTGTATTCTTCTTACCTTGTAACTCACTCAAATATGTAATCTATTTTTGTCACTTAATCATAATTAATTATGTATGTTTCGCTTAGTTGTTATATAGTCCAACGGTTTTTCAAACATTATGTAACTGACGATGATGTTCGTAACATCGAAACATGTCTTTTAGATTAAAAAATGTCGTAATCTTCTTAAAAATAACGATTTCTACTAAAACAATAAGACTACTCTTCTCGTTTTCTGAGTCAAATCAGAGCAAACTCGGTGCACGTTGGCTATCTTTTGACTCATGGAATACTCGAACTCGTAGTCTATTGTTAAGTAAATCTTATATTTTCTTAATGATCTTACGCAACTTCGCCATCTCTTTTTTACGGTACTGTTTTATGTTTCTTTTCTTTCTTTCTTTTTTTTTTTTTGTCTTTCAGATCCGCGCCGAGTATAAGAGAATTATTTGCTGTCATGGGAGCAGAAGAGATCATCTTCGAAATATATCGCTTGGAAAATTGGAACACAACAAGCTCTCTCATTCTACTGCGGTAAGAATTGCCATCTAAGATGCTTAAAACGAGCATGTCTCACTGGCGGTAATGATAATGACGACGCATCTAGAGCAGTTTTCAATGAATCCTCGAAAATATTTACGCGATTGCTTTGGTCTACGTTTTCTCTGCGACTGGATTAAAAAAAACTTGCGCGAACGTTTCAACCATTCACATGCAAAACTAAAACCAGTTGCGATTTGAGCACTCTCGTTTTCCCGCGCCTAACGCCGGCTGCGTTTACTTACTTTACGTTCTGATTGGCTAGTAAGACCAAGTAGTGAATTACTTTGTTTTGTGATTGGCTGAATGGTGCACACGTGATTGGCTCCGTGTAAATATTTTGGCTTCGGTCTTACGACTCTTAACTGAAAATCGCTCTGCGCAGGACAATTTGTATATAATCACACCTTAGAGTACGTTCTGGCACTTACACGCTGTAATATTCCCCACCCTTATGTGACCATCCTTATAGTAATTACATCCTTGGCATCAGATAAAGAATTGAGAGGGAAAAACCTTTTCGTTCAGCAAGGAACAGTGTGCATGGTTTAGCGCTGATGTGTAGCATTTTAATGGAGGTCTGAGCACTTATTTTGAAACGCTTTCTATTCTCTATCGGTGCGCTCAGCCGAATGGGGAACATTTTCCGTATAAACACTGGAGACACTTGGACTGAGGCGACCATCCATAATACCATCCACGTTTATATAAATGGACAATACTGAATTTGCCATCGCAAATTGTCCTAAACAATACGTGATCCATGTAAGGACAAACTACTCAAGAACACCCTTTATAATGTAATAAAACAACCTTACACGACGTTAAAGCGGTCATTTAGCCGGATGTGTATTGTAAAACCAGTAAGAAAAAAAAAACCTTCACGAAGAAAAAAATGGACAACTATTTTCCAAACCAATGCGTAATAAACTAAAGCAACCTCTGGAGAGTACAGGTTCAAAATGAAAACTTGTAAAAGCTGTAGGTGCCAAGAGGTTTGTTCCGAGCAAAGTACTCTCGATGGGTGATTGGCGTCAAGTGAATCTCACAAACCAAGGAGTGGCATAAATAGGTGAAAGGTGCGAATGCCAAGCATAGGAATGGCACGTGTACCCATTGGAAATACATTAACTTTCGGTCATTGTGATAATTACTTCATGTAATCTGAAGTGGAAATGGGATCTAATCAGTGCTAACCCACTGGAAGAGATTCGTTAGATCCATGGTACACCTTATTCCAAAATAGCACTCATTAAAATTAAGGTAAAATATTGGTTTGAATTTGAGCTTGGGAACGATGCAAGAAGGGCTAATTCGAATAGCCAGCAAAAGAATATTAAAATGGCCGATTTTTCGAAGAAAGCGTATGGCTCTGCAACGTCTCACAATCGACTTGTCCTGTGTGTTCTACGACAAGGTCCTTCAGATTCAAGGATAAGACATCACCGACAGAGAAAATAACCAAACAGAAAGGGGAAACGTCTCTGTTTACTCCTTCTAACTAAGCAGTTGAAATTTCTCAAGTTGTGATGACGAGCCAGTTGTCAAATTTAATTTACTTCCCCTCGTTGACATTTTAGTCATCAAGACTTACTGACAAGATAACGAAGTGTGAAGGTATAGCTTACAAACTTCCCATTTGTACTCTGTAGCGTAATTTTACCTTAGCTTGTGGGTATAAACTTGTTTCATTGCTGGTCTTTTCTACATGCTACTCTTGTTTAGGACAAATTCACTCACGGATCCTGTAATCTGATTGGCTCGCTACTCGCTATCTATTGTTTTGATAGATACTAAGCAGCAAAAAAGCCAGCGTTTTGAATAAAAACAAAACAATGGCGGCTTCTTCAATCTTAAAACCAACAAAAATTCAAACAAATTAGAGGGTAGTATGTGAGTGAATTGCTACATTAGATTACTCGTTCTCGTTTTCTGTGAGTCAATTAGTCAGGTCGAGGCGCCTTGTTGACCGTCTATTGACTCAGAAAACTAGAACTCGGATTCTAATCGTTAATTAGCTGCTCCGATTTCTCAACCAATCAGAAGCGACTTGCTCGCCCGCGTTTGCCCGCGCTTAGCGCCGGCTGCGCGCCTTTTGTGATTGCCCGAGTAATTCCCTGGTTTCGTTTTGCGGCAGTCCATTGAAAACCGGCGCCATAAACTGATAGACTTGATTCTCACCCTTTCTGTTAGCTTTCATTCGTTGTAATGAGGAAGTGTTCACGAAACTATCTTCTGCTGTTATTGTTTGTTTTGTTTGTTTGTCTGCGTGTTTTGTTTTGTTTTTTGTTTTTAGTCAAAAGGATCACATTTGGTAAAGATGACATTGTGACAGTAACACAAGATTTCTGTGGAGTCTTGTTTTCAGAGCAAGGCTCAATCGAGGTAATTTATTTAGTACGTTTTGTTTTCCCCAATAAAAGGGAGGGCAAAATATCCGCCCTATAGTCCGCAAGAGTGTCATATTTGTCAGCATTTCATATATTCTCTATTACACTTTCACCTTCATATAATACGAATTCGAAACTAATCAACTCCCAGTTGCCTTGATAGCTTATTTTGTAGAGCCATATGCAGCGCAGTCGCACGGTCATCGGTTCGACTCCCGTTCGAGTCTGGATTTTTTTCCCACAATTCTTTGCAACTGCTTAAGTTGCTCGCTTTACTGCCATGATCACGCTAACATTAAAGAAAAAAAAAACAACAACAACAAACAAAACATTTCACATCTGCAGTTTAAATATATGACACGTTATATTTCTTCTCGAATTGAACTAAATGTGGTTGTTTTGTGGTCTTACCAGCTGTTCCTTAACTTGGACAAGTGTTGTTTCGTGACCCCATTGGCAGTGTTGGCGAAGCCAATTTCCATTTCGTAAACGGTCGTTGCCATTCTTAGGGCCCTTTCCTTTTGTCAGTCAGACCAGTCAGTTTGCAAACAAAATGCAACAATGTGAACAAACAGTTGCGTGACAACTGGCGTGACAAACAGTTGGTGGTCTAGCCGTTAGCGGGACAAGATGGACGACAAATTTTAGCTCCGTTGTTATTCAGTCTTTTGTTTCTTTTTTACTGATAATGACGTTTGATTTAAAAGCGCAACCCGCCTCGATTAGCTCTGCTATCTGCGGGTTGCGCAGGATTATCATTGTATTTTCTCTTTTTTCAAATTAATAAAATGAGTAAATGAGTAAATGACATCCTTCACATTCTCATAGAGGAGTATGTATATATACAAGTCATCCTATAATGTGTTATTTTAAAGGCGTTGCAGAGTTAGCCTTTGCGAATGCTCAGTTTGCCCGGTCAGTTCTGTCGAATCGAAGCGCCCTTAGTGACTAAGCTTTCGTCATAAATTAGACCTATGGTAGTTGAAACTGGAACTAAATCAGCTAAAATTACGTTCAGATTGAGAAATGAAGCCTAAAAGATGATTAGGATGTTTAGGCTTAATGGGGTTAGGTTAGGGTTAGTCTCAGATAATATAAACATAAAGTGTTTATATTTTATATAGAATCCTTAGATAGCCAAGATCTACGGTGCTTGACCAAGCAACTCGGTAGTGTTGCGGTGAGTGACGTGCGCTGTTAATGTAATAGCCCGGGTTCGATTCTTGATCGGGTGTTTACTAAACGGACAGCTCCTTCGGT
>BLFK01000658.1:708828-728828 GCA_014634185.1 Astreopora myriophthalma | reverse complement strand
ACTTTACTCTCACAGTGCCTCTCCACCCAGGTGTATAAATGGGTACCGGCGAAATACTGGGGGGTAACCCTGCGATGGACTAGCATCCCATCCAGGGGGGAGTAGAAATACTTCTAGTTGCTTCATGCTACGGAAACCGGAGATAAGTGCCGGCCTGATGGGCCTTCAGGCTCGTACGCAAGCAGACCTACCTTTGTACACGCTTGAAGCTTTAAGTGTCACCATGTATAAACACGGTTTCTTTTCTTTTTACTTCTTTTGACTAATACGCCACGATTCCAGTTATTTTATGAAGCATTGTGTCTCACACAGGTTATATTTTGTGGAATGTTCAAACAACTTTTTTTTCTAGAAGAGGATATCCAGTAAACATGCCTTTTTGAAAAAAGCGAGACCTCCAGAAACTTGACGCCCTTGACGCCCTGAAAAGTGAATTTCACGGTCGTCATGCAAACTCCCAAACGAATGAACCCTGTTTGACATGTCAATCAGCGGAAACTCAGTGTAATATGTGCATTTTACCGAAATTGCCTCTTGGGAGCGGCGGAGGGCCTGAATGTCTTTACCGAGCCTCCTCAACAGCTTCAACGGAATAACAAGCATTGGAACCCTTTTGTGCCACGTTTAATCGCAACATATGCGAGAGAGATCGCAATTACTTATGACCGCCTCTACCCAGCAAGTAGAGAACTGCAGTTGCATGGCAGTAAAATTTTTCGATCGGTAGTGGTTTCATTTACAGTGCTTTCTGCTCCTTCCTTGCGTTCTTAGCTATCAGCTTTCTTTGACCATTTAATGTTTTAAAGAAATCTGTTGAAACTGTGAAGGAACCCGATTAAACGGTAAAGAAAACCGTTTAAACGATTAAATTGGGCGTTTATTACTCGTTTATTATCCGTTTATTTTTACTCGCTCAACGGAAAAGCGTTAGTGTACGTTTTCCCATTCACAGTTATTCGAATACTACTACGACGACGACGACGACGACGACGACTACTATTCGTTCAAGGGCTTAAGGTATAACCTGTGCCAGCTTGGGATTCATGAATATGTTCCTTTTTCTCCACAAAGACTTCTTGACTAACACCACTGTGCCCTGCCATTTTTTTACCGTCTTCCCTTTATTTTAGCTGTAACCCTGGGTAGGCATATGAGTCTATGTTGCGAAAGTTGCCATTCCATGGTACATTTATAATATTTTCATTCATTTAAGTGACAGGTGCATTTGATCTCCTTGCATATACTAACATGATCAAGACATCCCTGGCAGCTGGGAGGAAACGCAAGCAAGGATCATAGCACGATCTGAGCAAGGGCGATTAAAGTCATTTTCAACAACAATACACAAAGTTGACACAATGGTTTCATACAAAGCTGAAGATTTACAGGGAAGGGAACCATTTCCGTGTAAAAATTAAAGCATTAATATTGCTCTGTCTAGGAGATGCAAGTCGCATTGTGAAAGTTACACATTGTGGCATTACTAAATGGCAGCAAAGGTCAAAGGCGGTTTTTGTAATGGAGGAGAACAAAACAAAAGAACAGTCCAGATGTGGAGGACAAAATTAACTTGCATTTTTGTAAATGTAAATTTGTCCTCTGAGCCTTGATTCTGTTCTCTCCTTCGTACACAATTCGAAAGTGGCTTATTACAAAACCGTAGAAGTTCAACGGAGGTCAATTCCAACGAAGTTGTAAAAACTAAGTAGACATGGTGTCTCACAGGAGAAGATTCAATGTATGGAAACATTGATCACTAAAAATATGTCGAGTAATGTCATGCTCATTGACAACAAGTCATTGTGAGATGTTAGCACCTCACGATCCTGAGTTCATCCTTTGTACATTAACGTCTCTAGAAAGGCGTTTGCGTTCTTGACAAACTTGTCTGGTTTTGGTATTGTACGGAAATCAATATTGTTGTTTTGTTATGTCTATTTTGTACACAAAATGTCCTATTTGTGCTCCATGAGAAGGCCTGGGGTGGGGAATTGTCTCTTTCTGTGTCTGTGTACCCAGGGGTGGGGAATAGACCGCCAAGTAAGACAAAAAATTTAATGGCGAATGCCCCCGGGTGGGAGGGGGGGGGGGTGGTAACAAATATAATGGAACTATGCATTAGTGTTATGTCATCACCAAATGACAACCAACAACAACAATTTTATTTAACATCACACAAGTACTTATTACAGTAATTTAAAAAAATAACACGTTAGATTTTAACTATATACTTCAAGGGTAAGCCAGCGAGCGAACTCTACGAAAAGCCTTTTAGGGAAATTTCTAGTCTCCTTGCAATGTGTAAATACTGTTTAAAGAGACATTTTTATGATCTTGAAGAATTTGATCCGTTGGGATTTCTGAGCTGAAAATTTATGTGCCAGAAAATTCAAGGAGATGAACCCTTTCATAAAAAAAAAGAACCTTTTTCATGCATAGTCCAAAAAGGTTTGCACGTCTAACCTCTCATTCAGCGTAAGGCTAGACATGCGAAAGCGAAGCCTTTTATTCTCCACGGACTCAAAATGGCGGCTGTGTGAAAAAGGTCTATTGCCAATCGGGTTTACTAAGGGTTCTAAGATAATTAAAAGAAAGATAATTCTTCATCGAGAGTTCTTGATATGTGAAAGACCTTTAGAACTTTGGAATCACTGAACATATTTTCTATTTCTAAAATCCCTTTTAGCAAAGTAAATTCGACAGGTCATACTTTGGCACCAATATGACGCCATAGTCCAATATTCCGATCATTTTTGAGGGCAAAATAACGCAAACGTGAGCGTTTTAACAACAGTAATTTTTATCCGAACACTTTAAACTTTGAAAGCAAATAATTCGATTATACCAAAACATGTTTCGCGTCAGAGGCACTTTAACAAAAGCTACATGGTTTCAGTGCACTCTGTTAGTGCCCTTATTTCGGAAGCAATAGCCGTATCGGTTCCAGGAATACTCATACAGGCCTTAATTGCAAGGGCGATAGCTGTTATGGTGGGGTTACAAGCAGTTCCGGTTGGAATTACCCCACAGCTTCCAAGGTAGAGGTTGTCATAGCCCCATACTTTTGAATGGATGTCCACGACGCTGTTTCTCTCGCTTGTTCCCATGCGACAGGTTCCCTGCGAAAAACAAAATCAGAGATGTCCTGTGGTATTAAAGCACATTTGTCAAAACCAAAGGTGCCCTGTCCCTAAAGTGTTCCTTATGCACATTTGTCTTTTAAGCACGTTTGTCTTTGAGCTGCTTTTGTCTTAACAAAGGCAGCACTTTTTCCTATGGTATCAGTTAACCCCGAGTGTTGGTCGGCTCAAACTCGTTCTCAGGAGTCAGGACGTTTCCCTCGGCTTCTGGGCTGGGACCCACCCAGACTGAATTCGCAAGAAAGCTGCAACAACACGGAGCCCCTGACGAAATCGGGGCCACCCCACGGACACGGCTGGCCTGTAATCGAATCGGCGAACTTCTCATACTCAACCAACGAAGTCAGTCAGCAGAAATAATACAAAAATTAAAAAACACGAATTAAAAACACTTTTCTCTCGCGTTGTTACGTTTCGCAAAAAAAGTATAGAAGCTTTTCAAGCAATCTCCAGGGTCACAGATAACAACAGTGAAATGTACGACTTTTGGTCCAACATGGCGGTGATGACGTCACGTGGAAACCACCTGAAGCGACGATATCACTGACGTCACCTATTGTTATTAATGTGCCAATCAAAGTCTTATTGGTTGTTGAAACAAAGGGATCTTCCGATCTTGTGGTTGGTACATTTGAATGACAAAAAGTTTGTTTGTAAACAGATATCTTCCCCACTGTGGATCCACTATGAAATGACTTACTGTAATATGCAAAGATGATCCTGGCTTCTGAAAAGTTGGTTCCGATCCAGGCAGGAAACCGCCGAGCTTTTTGGCAGCAAGGAGCATGTCCTCCATCATCAAGTGAGCATTTGCTGAATCTTCTTTGCTCAACTTCACTTTGAAAATAGCTTGAGGCATCTCAAGTGTGTCCTTATTGTCATCTCTGGAGCTAAACTCAACGCAGTTATCGTAGCTCGGCTCCATTTTTGCAAACCACCTCAAATCGACAACGAGGCGTGAATCTATGTTTGGAGGGACTTTGCCATAAGCAAAGGCATCGCGGTGCACTTGGCAGTGCCAGGGATGATTTTCAGACACAGGAATCCAACACTGAGATAAAGATTATTAGCGCAAAGTTTAGGCTTTGTTCAAGTTGGGTCCTTTTAAAGTCACAGCCAAAACGTTTGTAAGATAGGAACACGAGAAAACGTAAACAACATGTAAAGTGGATAAAAAAGACTACAGTGTAAAATCTGTAGGAACGAGTTCCTTTCCACTCTAAATGTTGGAAAGTTCAAAGCAAAAATGTGGAAATCGCTTTTAGTGGCAATGAAGGTATACATGTTTGCTCAGTTAATTTGATGTCATGATTGTTAAATTTTACGCGCAAAAAAATGATTTTTTAACCAGTTTCATCGCTGCGTAAACAACCAAAAGCACCAAGCACATTGCATACAATTAATCCGCTTATCCTGTTCGAGTTACCTTCAACTCATGAAAAGTACGGTGTCTTAATTAATAGGGCATATGACCTCCTTATCGCGAAAAAGCTGGGGTTTTTTTGTTTACCTACAAGAATACAAATAATTGCCAGCTTTTAAACCCTGCTTTTTGAGTATTTTCACTCACTTCATCAGTGACCTTTGGCGCGTTCCATTCGACCAAAATATCCAGAAATTCCGGTAAGAAATCGAATGGAACAGAAAATTTCCGGAAACTCATTTCGAAAATTCTGGTCAAGTTTTCGAGTTTGTCCATTTTCCCGGAAATTTGGAAATTCCGATAATTTTCTGTTCCATTTGGCGTTTCCACTCCGTACGCCTTGGTCTTGGTTCTCCCAGCCGTAAATGGTGACTCGACAGTGCTTGCAAGTGCGCCCGAGCGGGAATGAAACGAGACCGGCTCAGTCAGGTGGAAAAATGCCGTTCCATTCAACACGCAAAAATCTCGGAAATTCTTTTCGGAAATTTTGGTCGAATGGAACGCGCCCCTTGTTTTTTAACCGATACAAAGGAAAATGTTTGCATCATAATAGAGCTCAATTCCCGAAGGATTAGTTAGGGACACTTTCATGGCCGCTGTGGCTTCACGTGGAAACACTCTCTTGAGGATACGCGGAAATTTCCTCCTAAAATTTCGGGTCAGTTCGCAGCTATTACAACAGCCCACGCGATTGGCTCAGAAAACAATAAAGGCATTCAAAGAAACAACGAACCCTAACCCTAAAAACAATAGAGCTGCGTCCTAAACGGATCCAATGAAATTAGAGGTTGTAAACAACTGCGTGGTATCTGAAAATTTCGGCACGTTCGAGGAATGCGCCCCATGCCCTTCTGGGTTCCTTTATAATGGTTGGTACCGGTGTTACCTGGGGAAGAGGATCCGTTGGTGGAATAGGTATGGGGTCATCGGGGTGATGCACGCGGTATTCTTCTACCATTTGTCGCCATTCTGGGTTCTCCATGACGCTGTCCAGTACGCTCTGAAGCAGTACCACCTGACAATAGGCCTTCGGTTGGTAACAGAGGTAACGACCCAGAGCGGTTGGCCTAATTCCGGAGTTGAACAGGATTTGTGGTGTGTGAACAGCCCCAGCTGTTATGACAAATGTATTGGCGCTAATACGGAAGTCGATATTGTTTAGCAAGTCCTTGACAACAGCATGGGTTACCTTTTGCGTTCCATGGCCACTGTCGGAGTAAATCAGCTTTATGCACTGCCACATTTCCTAACAGTCAAGAACAACGGTTATCTGTAATTTAGTGCAATACGGCTGTGAAACGGCTCCGAACTGATACTGTCCCATACATACATACACACACACATACACACACACACACACACACAACACGCACACACACACACACACACACATACACACGTACGTACTAAATACAATATATGCGGCCGTATTGTATCGGATACAGTGTCGAGCGAGGGCGAGACATTTTATATCCGATACAATTGCAATACGGGCGTGAATATTGTATTGTGCGAATGAAATGAAAAGCACGTTTTGATTTGCCCTCCGAAGGGAATTCGCATGGGATGAAATGATCAAGGAACGCCAAACGCATTCGCTAGTGACTGCGAACATGGAGGGGTCTCTTTTTCGAAGGCCCAAAAATGCAGACGGAGAAGGAGCTTGGTTGCAAGAGACTACTCCCCAAAATACAAGAAATAGTACAAAATCGAGCGTAAAGATATTCAAGGAGTGGCAAAGTCCTGGCTCAAATAAAGCAGCGGCAAAAGAGTTGCTGGTCTTTGACTACGCGAAGGTGGACGAAGTTCAAGATTTAACTGTTGACATGTCTTTAAACTTCTGGATGACGAAGTTCGTGGGAGAAATTGGAAATCGTTTAGGTGGTCGGTACCCTCCAAGATCACTGTATCAAATCGTTTGTGGGATTAATAGACATGTCTGCAACGTGAGCGGTGACGATGTAGTGAACATGTTAGCGAAGGGTGACCGAAGGTAAATGTAACAAATTGTTTTTCCGTACTTAAAATACTTCACATAAAATAATTCACATATATTTCACATAGCCAATCGATTCTTTTGGTTCTTCCTTTAATTGCCAGCTTTGTGACGTTAGATGCAGAGATGCGGTGAGCCAACACTTAGTGTTGCACAAGAAAGGAAAATGGATGAAAGAAAAGAGATTACAAAGGAAGAACAGTCGAAGTTGTGGAAATTGAACTGACTGAGAAAGAGTACAGCTGAGTCTTTACTTCATACTGTCTATCTTCATAATGGAAAGTTGTTTGGACTGCGTTCTAATGAACACCGGTTGTTACGAGTCAGCAAATTGTAGTATTCTGTATGAACTTTACACAGAATACCAATAAGCTAATTAGTATTCTGTATCAATTTGATACAGAATACTTATTTGAGAGCAATAATTCATTATTACGTGGGATGCGTAGGCAGACCACGTTATAGTTTCGGGCCGGTTTCGTCGTCATTGTAGTCTCATATGGTAATTAGCCACGTGCTTGTGCTTCTCACTGAAGTTCAGGCCTGTTGGCTGGGGTTACTTCTCGGATGGGTGACCATGCATAATATCCGGGTTGTCGACTTGTTCTCTGTTTTTTTTTTGTTTTTTTTTCCTTCTTGTTTGCGAAATAGTACAAGCAACACCGCCGGCAACACCGTTTGTTGATGCTGTACCGAATGTTGACATAAACATTTCTATTCAAGTTTATTTGTTCCTATAAAAACTGACTGTTGACAGCCATTCGTCGATCAAGGCATCCCACGTGAACGCCTCCAGGCGTCTTGTTAATTCATGAACCCCAGTTTTTCCCTGCTACCTTTTCCAGCCCTTCTCGAGCTTTCAGACTGTTACAGCATGTATTAGGTTTGGTGTGATATTCATGTGACTCAAATTGCGTTTTGGGATTGGCTTACTCCTTCATGAATTGTTAATAAATTTTATAAATACAGAAAAGTTTATTTCCAGTCGGATTATGAATAGCACTAGACGTGCTAGTATCTCCGAACCTACAACAACAAAACTAAAATAATCCTAATCGAATGAAAGGAGATCAAAACTGCAATATTTACATATGCACAAGGTGTAAAAAATATTTACTAAATCTGACAATCCGAGAGCGGAAACCAGAGTCACGCATTTCTGGGTTTATGTATGCAGCCATTCCAAAATGCAGGAATACGGTTTTAAAAGCAAGCAACCGTGGACGATAATCCTGCCAGTGTACTTTGGATCTCTCATTTGAGCAAGAACCGATACAACTTGTTTAGTGGGCGCAGTGAAAGCACTCGCCTCTCATCTTTGTCACCTTTGTGGCCCGGATTTGATTCTTGGTCCGGGACACAAGTCCATAACCCCGAAAGTCTCTCTTGCTTGGGTTTGACCCATCCGTTTACGGTATTATTTAAGTTTAGAATGCATGTCGCGCCAGCGATGGCCAATCAGATTGGGCAAAATAGCCACAATGCCTCTTGATTGGTCCGCAACCATGCGAGGGATTATCAGGAATAAACGAGGGATTACTCGGGCTAAATGCAAAATAGCGTTTGCTGTTCAAAAAATAGATGATACCGTAAACTCAGGTCGCATTCCATTGTAGATCGAGACCTCTGGGCTTCTGACTACACGAAGTAAACGACAGACGCACTAAAATGATTTGTGCCCCATGTAGTCCTAAACTGATAAAGCGTCTCTAGTATAAAAACGGCCAATGAGTAAGAATGATCATACAGTCTTTGGGATATTTTTTCCTCTTTCACGTTTTCGCAGACGTCCTTGTTGCTTTGAACTGGTCAGACTTGTAATATAGGTACAGAAAAAAAAGAAGATGCATTCTTCACGAATTCTGTGCTATCATCTCTGAACCGTCAGCCCCTCAGAGCGGCTGATTGAACCAAGTTAAGTTGAGTTTTACCTTCAAATGAAACCGATTTCCTTCCTTAAGTGCCTCGAGCATGTCTTCACCAAGTACAGTGTCGGAACCAGTCCACGTAATAAAGCGCGGAGCGTCCTGGCGTCTTACTCCAGCCAGAGGAAGGTACTGGGGTATAGCTTTATCGTCCGTGAGGTCTGGATAGGTGGAGCGCAGAATGTCCCTTACAAGGGTATTTCGGATGAAGTGGGTGACGCCATAAGGGGCTCCACCTCCGGGTTGATCAATCTTCGTATCGTCAAACATGTTCTGGTTTGTTTTCAGCAGAGTTTCTGCACCTGTGTACATTTCGTCCCATTCTTCATCGCTAAAAAGCGGACTGCGTTCAATCTCGGGGTGTTCACGTGGGGTGCATGCTGTCCAGTGGGTAGCCATTCCTCCTACAGCAAACGTGGCCGAGGCAGCGGGTAGATTGTCATAAGGACTCTGTTCTGGATTCTCATTGTTGGCAACAAACCTGGAGAAGAAAACATGAGAAGATTTGTTGTTATTATTGTCTCACAGCATTTGTCGGTGGACTTGTTGTCCTAGAGCCTCAAACTAGATCCCATAGCCTTAGGTTTCTAGGGTCTTGCCGCCCCCATCACAACCGCGATTACAGGTACTTTGCTACAGTTCCAGAGTTTTTTAATCATCGTTGTGATGATGATGATACGATGATGATTATTATTATTTTTAGATTGAGCTGGGAATCTTTGCCAACAGCTCACAGTGAAACCAAAGTGAACAACTTCCTATGTCGCCTTGTCACATGACCAGTCGATACCAGGGCCTTTACCCGCTCTTCTGTCGACAAAAGCACCCTGAGAACGACAATATACCACGTGACCTTTCCTAGTGGTTTTCAACTACAGAGCATGTTGCTTGCTTGCCGTTGGTTACTGGGCTCAACATGATGCCTGATGAGATAGACAACTGCTAACGTCTGATTTTGCCAACATTTGCTAAGGAGGTTACGAGAGGGTTTACGTGGTTAAAATTTTTTCTTTAGTTCGGTGAAAACGAAATCAACATGACATCACTGGTGAAACATTGCGAAATACATACCCTTTGTATTTGTCAAGGTCCACTTGGAAAGCGCCCGGGTCAAGGAAGGGATTGACACTTCTATCAACAGGCACTGAAATAGTGTGCAAGTGAGCTGATATCACGCCAGTAAACTCGTTGATGTTTTTTTGGTACAGATAGGAATTTTTCAAATGTGAGCCTGGAATCTCGGAGAGCTGTGCTCCAACGTCGATCATAAAAATGCTTCTTCCTTTTTCGTGCAGTTTCCTCGCAAACGTGCAACCCAGCGGTCCAGAACCAACAATCAACACATCGACTTCCATGTCAGCCATATTCCTGCTCAAAGGTAAAGAAAACGGGGTAAAATAGTTACATCGCTGTGCAAAAATACTGAAATGGTCGAAAACGGTTAAACATTTCAAGTGATGCTGTTTGCCTTTTGTTGTGTATCGTTTCACTGATTGTATCTTATCACTTGAAGACATCACGATGTTCATCACGAGCATAGCGCCAAGTTGGTTATAATCATTTTATATCCAGGAAGCCCGAGTAGAATAATTGTTTTATTAAAAAATAATTATTTTCTTGAAAACTCAGAACTGCAAAAATGTTATCAGCTCACTTGATTGCTGACGCGTTCTTTGACCATATTATGTTCAGCAGGAATATGAACTGATAGCCTGTGTCCGGCCAGCCAATGAAAATGCTCGAAAACAGATATCCCTAGTTCAGTTTTTAATATATATATATATATATATATCTGACTCAATTTGCAAGAACATGCCTGCTAACTTTTTCGCTTGAGCACGGGCGCAGCCCGTGTTCAAGCCTCTGCTGTGGCTGAAACTTGAGGGGGGGACGTGTCTAGGACTAGCGTGTGACTTAGAGCAATCATAGGCCAAGCTTGTGGTTGGTGTTTTGGGGTTGCCAGGTAAAAGGCAGATAATTCAGGGGGGTAGTGTTGTGTGTGCAAATATAGGCCTCTTCTTGCGTTTCCATTTCAGCCACAGTGAGAGTATGTGGAAAATGATGACTATCTCCACGGGACAATGTGACAGCAATGACTAGTTGACTGTGAGTTCTATACAGGTGACAGACGAGGCAGTCAGGGGGGTCACTGTGTATTCCTGGGAGAGATATTGCAAACAGGAAGCAGAAAAGAAGTTGACAATTTCTGACTCGCCAGCAGTTTCCGCGTAGCCATGTTTTTAATAATCCAGTCATATATATATTCATTATATGGCTAGCTCCGTGAGCGGGCAAGATGAACTAAATCGTGCGCTGTGATTGGCTACCCGAGCGGGCAAGATGGAGCTATCTTGCCCGCTCGGGACCACCCGCCGTGTCCCGCGAGAAAAATTTCCCCGAAAGCCATATAATAAATCCTTTATTGACCAAGCTTTTTCGGTCAAGATGGCTGGATATTGTCCTCGTTCTTTTTTTGCGTTTTTATGGACCTCGACTTTGTCTCGGTCCATAAAAACGCAAAAAAGAACTTGGCCAATATCCAGCCATCTTGACCTCACGCTGGGTCAATAACGCATATATATGGCTACACCTACATATATATATATATTTATTAAAAACTGAATCATTGGATAATGCAATTCAAGACTTTTCATTGGCTTAGCTATCATGGTAACCTCCAAATATGGTAAGTGTACGCGTCAGCTTAAATTTCTTTTCCCTGAGGAAAC
Organism: Astreopora myriophthalma; assembly: GCA_014634185.1. Lineage (NCBI taxonomy): Eukaryota > Metazoa > Cnidaria > Anthozoa > Scleractinia > Acroporidae > Astreopora > Astreopora myriophthalma. Next base: position 717,615 of record BLFK01000658.1, on the reverse strand, counting down.
AATGGCGGCCGGCGAAAATCGCTTCGCGCTGGAGTTAAATGAAAAAGAAGTCCTTGAACTGTTACAAAACGCAACCTCAGGGAGAACAAAGAGAGCCACAAAGTATGGCATGAAAATATTTCAAGGTAGCAACTTCTAAACTGTATTTTGACAATTTAAGCATCTGCATGTGTTTATAGTTTAATAATGCGAAGCAAAACAAAGCAAGTTGAATTCGGGAATTTGCTGCTAATATTTGTTGTTGAAAGTTGAAATTCGGGAAGATTTGTCTAATCTTGGGGGCGTTTTTAATAAAACAATTATTCCACTCGCGCTTGTTGGATATGAGATGATTATAGCCAACTCGGCGCTACGCGCCTCGTTGGCTATCTATCATCTCATATCCAACGCGCGCTCGTGGAATAATTGTTAAGTATATTTATGTGTATGTGTATATATATATAGATCAAGCCAGTTGTAAGTGCTCCTGGAGCGGCAGCGCGGACAGAAAGACCTGAAAAATTCAGGCCTTAACGGGAGTTGAGCCAATAACCTCCGTGATCCCGGTTCAGTTCATACAATGAATAGACTGGTAAGTTCTAATGTCGACTAGGGAGTAAGAGGCTAAAGAAACAGATAACACGCGCGACGTGCGGCAGTTCCGAAATTTGCGAGGGCACGTATATTTCTCTTAGCCCCGTCTAACCGTTCCAGCAATGTTGGCCAACATTTGTTGGGTGGCGAAGTTGGACGCGCGGCTAAACGTACCAACAACAGTGGCCAACTCTGGTGGGTCCATAGCACGAAAACTCAATGCCCACTGTCTTGGGGACTGCATAGTTACTAGAAGCTAATTGGTTGTTGATAAGCCAGCAATGTTTGGAACCCTGCTAAACGTTCCAACGTCATTGCGTGTGACAAAATGTTGGGCGAAATGATTGATCGAAAACCAAAACTTTGCCCAACATTTATCGAGCGAAAAATGTTGGAACGACGTCATCTAACATGGTATAATCAACGCTCCAACAATGTTGGAACTTGCATGCGTTCAGTTCCAAAATTGCGCGCAAACGTATATTTCTCTGACCTCTCAGTACGTTAATTAATACACTTTCTTGACATACTTGATTTATCTTATACCATAATTTCCAATTTTAACTGTACGTAATCTACACTATAAAACCTGCGCACGCTTTGCTTGCAAAAGATCCCTTTCTTGTTTGAGGTCCTACGTCCTGCTTTCAAGACCTTAGCGGCTTTGGCGTGGATGTCAACGCTGCCAAACTGGATGTCTCCCGCCACAACACTAAAGCGGATAGGAGAACATCAATAATTTCCTTGTTACTGTTTGAAGACAGGTTTATAGACCCTTCTCCAACATGGCGGCCGGAAGTTCAAATCAGCACGAGAAAGAGTATCTTTACTTTACACCTGATATGCTTTCAGCATATCAGGTGTACTATTGACTTAGAAAATGTTAGTTGGAAAATGAAAAATGGCAACGTTTGTATGACTAAGGGTATGGCGTATACCAGTACTAGAAAGGGCACCTTTACTTTATTAACCCAAATCAGGTCCTGGTGTAATATCGGCTGAGAAAATGTGAGTTAAAAAATGAACAATTTACAGACGTTTGTTTGACTGGGTGTATGGAATGATGGGTATATTGTAGGCAAGTCCTGCTCTGACCTACAAGGATTTGCTCTCTGGTTCAATTCCTCCTTTGCGCTTTTAAATCGCCAGCTTGTCCGCGCCCCCCTGCTGGGATTCTTACTCTGTTGTTTACTTCAAATGTTTCATTGGCTCGGAAAAGCTCCCAGGGGAAGGGAGGTCAATTCCCCGCGCACACATATAGGGATACGTATATAAATTATGCCATTATTTCGAAGAGAGGTGGGTTAAACGTTAATTTTCATGACATTTTAAGAGGTTTAAGGAAGCGATAAAAGAAAGAAAATTATATTTAGATCACAACAGACTGTTGCCCCACTCACCCCCCCACGAGCACTCGGCACAGCTGTTCGGGTGTCCATATAAATACCAATGTTTACTTCAAACTACATTAATTTTCAGCTATTTTCTTTTTTTCTCCCAACCTTACTTATTTTTAGAGAAAATCTATCTCCTAAATATAAATAAACCTGAAAATCATCTCATCTTATGTCATCATTTGTGAGATAAGCAGAGGGTTTTTGCGTTGCTTGAAGCGCAATCGAGATATTTCCATAAAACCGATTTGGAGCGGCATGGAAACAGGTATTATCAGGTCAAGCTGAAATACCTTGGCTCGCAGCCAAGTTGCTTCGGCGGATCCTTAGAGGAGTCACAGGGGACCCATGACCCGGCGACACGCCTTACCTGGACGTTCTGAGAGGCAGTTGTAGAAGGTGACGGCCCTAGCCCACAAGAACATTTCCTTCAAGTCTTTCATACTCTCTTAACCCCTTTCTCCCTGAGAGTTGGACTTATAGCTTTTTCGCTGTCTAACGCCAGACGATTTTACTCTTCAATGGCTGCCGCTTTAGGATTCAATTGTTCAAGGGTTCAATAGTTAAAATCCAAGTACATGATTTAACGACTCGGTGTGAACTTCGTATTAAAAAAAAGGTACAACATTATCATCAAGATTCTGGATATCCCACTGATGTTGGGATAATTGAAAATGCTATAGTAATAATAGAAAATACACTAGCATGCCTTCCCGGGATGCTCTGTGATTGCTCCGCTCCCATACAGACTGGAGGTCTAGAGAATAAAGAATAATATTGAATAAATGCACGCAGGCAAAATTCCCATGCTCAAGACGTTGCCAAGTAGACAGCATTCCCTCTAAACAGATCATGTGATAGCCTCCTACGCAGACAATCTTTTGGCTCATCACGCAATCTATGTTCCCTAGCGTGACGAGCCAAAAGAATGTCTCCGTAGGAGGCTAATCATGTGACGTTATTCTTAATCTTGTTTCGCACCAACGACAACAGTGGCGAATCCAGGGGAGGGGTACGTGCGGGCCAGGGTCCCCTCCTTAGCTTTTTACCAAAGCCACAGCCCACAGAGCTGGGGCAAGCTGACTCTTCGCTTTGGCTGCACAAGCAAAGGTCCTTCTCTTACCTTGTACTTCTAATTTTGGATCCCCCACTCGATAAAATATAACAGGCGACATACATGTTCACCACGGCTAGAGGACTTTCGGGCAATTTACGTACTGACGCAATACGTATACCAAACATAGTAATGATCTGTGTTGAGAAATTCCTCTACAAGCGAGTTGGTTGTCGAAAATCAGTGTCATGTCTTTCTTTAAGTTTTCGTAATTAACGCCTAGTTTTAGCTTCTTTGTTTTCTGTGTTCACCCAATTCAACTGATTTTGCAAGCCGATTATTATGGCGTCTCACCTTATGTAAATGTCTTGGACCTTATTTATTTATTTTCTTTCTCGCCTTCCCAGAGATCTAGAAATTGGTAAGAACATTCGACTTAGCTTTACATGCTTTTCTTTTGTCCTTACGATTTTGAGCGGCGTGAAAACAGCACTCAGGTTTAGCCCTGCTTCAACGATCGTCGTTTGTGTTCTCTTTCGCGCGGAAGAAACTTCCAATTTTGACATTTGCATTTTAAGTGGAATTTAACAAAAAAATTAGGAAATGTGGAATTTAAGAAAGAGGTCACGATTTTCTGAGAAAACAAAAATATTTTTAAAGAACTTTCGTCCAATAACAAATTAATGAAACAATTTTAAGCCAAAACAACATCTAAAAAACGTTCTAGGAATAGTTAACCATTTTACATTTATCTTTCTGAACAGCTGAGTCAGTTGGGGGAAGGCCTCGATGAGAAAGTGGGGGTGGTGGAAAGCCTTGAAGACCAAGCGGGGGTAAGGGAAACCTCCAATTAAACATTGTAGTCAGACATGTTGACAAAGGAGTTGTGCGGAGAGATGAAAGCACGCGAACACTGGTGTACACTCCTCCGACTTTACTAACACTTATTACCACCCAGCCCTGTCACACATTCGAAGAAAAATCCGTGTTTCACGGGTAACTCCACATTGATTCGGGCGCCACAGATCGCTTGATCAAGGACAAGTAAACGTTGTCACCGAATACGGTCTGGCCCGGGTTGCTCGAAGCATGGTTGGTGCTAACCAGGGTTAAATACCATGGAAACCTATCGGTTTTGACCCCTCTTAACCAATGGTTAGCGCTAACCGGGCTTCGAGCAACCGGCCACAGGTCGTTAATGTACTCGATTACGATGATCAGACAGTTAGCGATTAGTGACCCGGTTTTTTAGAGAAAAGGAGACGTCTTTTTGTGATAGAACACTCTCTTAGGGACCGGTCATCATTTACTGGGGGGGTGGGGGGCACTATTTTTTTAGCTCCACTTTGGGGAGGGCCATTTTTTAAAAAAATTCATTGAGGAGAGGGCTACGAGTTTTTGAGATTATAAGTATTTACCACCAGTCTCTGAACTCAGAGTTCTCTTGATTTGGGTCACTCTACCCCGTGGATTTTAATTTGTCACTGGTTGCAGCATAAAAAGTGAAATACGGGCCTACATTGAAGGGAACAATGATGGTGCAAATAAGTGACATTCAGTGTACTAACAAATCTGGTAGAACATGCAGGACATGGAAAGGACGATATCTTTATTACTGATTCTTTTAAACAAGGTTAACATCTGACTATAAGAAAAGCTGAGAGTTATTTATAATCCACTGTTTTACTGTTTTGCCGTTGGGGAGGGTCACAATTTTTTTATTTGTGTTTTTGGAGGGTCAATTTTTTTTAACCCTTCATGGGGGAGGGCCACAACTTCTTGGCCAAACGTTTTCTCATTTTAGTGGCCCTTCCGCCCCCCAGTAAATAATGTCCGGTCCCTTAGCCTTTCTCGAATGCCTTTATAATGTACGTTACAGTTAGTCACGCGTTTTCCACACTCCGCACTCTGCATTCCGCAAAGTCCCAACCTATTTATATATAATACCTTTCTCAATTCCCGATAGCTCGTTCCCTTGCTATTTATTGGTTGTTTACTTGGAAAAGTTCGACTAAACGATTAACTGAAATCGAAAGTTTCTATTCATCACAGATTTCCGGCATTTTACCGGCTTTACTGAGTTTCACGATCTCACACAAAAAAGGATGTTTTGCTCTCCTTTGTGGTTCGAGTCACACTCGGAATCTACTGTCTGTAAAGCAAATATATTCTTGCGAGATTCCTCAAAGAAATGAAGCTAAGGAGAAGCAGAGAAGTTAGCAGTTTTCAGAGGACAGACACGCAAACACTGAAATCTGTAGTATGTTGTCCGTACGAATTCGCGAATCATGTTGCTATCAGACGCGTACACGCATACAATCGTTATAATTATTATGAACAAAAATCTACGTCTTTTAAGGTACTCACCAACAACTGTTACGGCAAGGGCCGAGTTAGAGAATTGGGGAGGAAGTGAGGTCTTTTTCTAGGGTATGCAATATAATCCGTGAGGAAAGCTCCACGTCCTTTTTTACCTTTTCTTAACAATCCTTTGATATTCTGATGGCTAGGCTTTAAATCGACCAATAACATTCAAAGGATTGTTTGAAAGCTGTTTTTTCATTGGCTCAGTGCAGTCACGTGACGGTAAACTTAGTCCACGCACTGATTGAAAGCTGTCGAAAATGGAAAAAGCTGTGGAATTTTGGTACGTCTTTTCCCCACACGCGGTAAATCTTCCAGGGGTATTGTGACAAAGAAAAATACATTTAAGGACAAGGAAAACATAATACAACCCTGGGAAGCAAGAAGACAAACGTAGTGAAAATGAAGTTAAAGACGCAAAAAAAAAACAAACAAACACAAAAAAGAAAATTGCAATGTGAGCTTTCTACGCAGACATTTCTGTAACAATTTCTTGGAAGAAATGCAAAACCCTGGATGCTAATTATAAACGACCGACCGAGACCCTTCATTTCTTCCTTTCAGGTCTTTTTTCAAAAGGGAAAACCCCCCAACTTAGTTTCATTTATTAAAGGACTCTGAAATTCAAAGTCCAACCAAAGGTTTCATTTTCACTGCTGTCTTCAAGTTTGTGATTGCAACCAGGTTCTATTTTTGGAACCACCATACCCCGAAAATTTCCACAATTCGGAGAATTTGTCATGCGAGATTGCTGTTAAACTCTTAAATTGCCGACTTTCCTTCTCTAATGTACGATGTGGGCCCTTGGCCCTCTATTTCAAAATTAGTCTCTGTCTGAAGTAATTCAAACAGAAATTTCCGAGTCCTGGTTACAAATGTGGATTAGCATAGCCTGTATTCCTGTCGACAACAATATTCGTCAATATATTTGTTGTCTACCATAATATCTACCCCTTGAAATTAAGAACATTTAACTCGTGTTAGCATGACTAGACTTATAATCAGCCAATAAGAAACTCCTCGTAGATCACGGACGAGACCTCTGCTACCCATTCGTCTTCTTTATTCGACCCGCTTGTACACCGAGAAGGAATTAAGGGCCGCCAAACTCTGCAAACATTTGCATCGAGAGTCGTGGGGTGAGGCTTTATTCCCAACCCGCGTTCCCCAAACCGTTGGAAGATCTCAAATTACTCACGCTCGGGGTGGGTGACGGTCTTTTGTTCACAACGAGTCAAAAGACCGGAAAGACAGGAAAAGGAGAGGAACCACAAACCACCTAAATGGCTCTTCATCAACCCAGAAACCGTACCAGAGACAAAGAAACACAAGACTGAAGCAAGGCAAGCTATTTTTTATTTTAAATCGTAAATGTTTTTTTAATTTTGAGAAAAAACACTTTCGCCATACAAATCCTTATATTTCTACTCTTGCGTAATATAGTACAGGACAGATACTCATATATAGAGCTTGGGTTACCTGTGGAATAATGCCAAAAGGGAATCTTTGGTAAATTATAATGTGAACTGAACCGCAAAGGACGTCGAGATTGTTGTAGTGAACAAAAGACTTTCAAAATAATCTTCCGATTAATTTTAACAATTTTCTTTGATTGTGTGTTTGAAAGAAAGTACTGAACAATCATGCGAGATATAGAAAACTAAACGCGCAAACAGCTAATGTGCAATGTAGGTCTTCCTCTAATATTTCTGGGTGTTGTTTCTGAGATTGACATGGAGGGTTTTTTTTTTCTTTTGGTGTTCAAAGTAAAGAGCGGAACACAGAAGTTCTGGGAATAGGAAATTGACCTCATGGAGGGATAAGTTTAATTTTGGAAACAAATTAAATATCATGGAGCATGCAGTGAAAGTAAACACCTGTATTTGTCTATTTTCTGTTTTCTTTTTTCCATTTTACCTCTGGTAATTTGCCCCTTCTTGTCACGAATAGGTTACTTGTTTTGAACTTGCATATTGAGCACTGAAGTAAATTAGTTAATGGTTACTTCCATCTTTTATCCTCTCTTGTTACTTCTAAGGATGTGCGTTGACCGTATATAAAACGTTAAACTGAATTTCAAACAATATAATACGGTCGTTGTACCCATTCGATGTTGAGTTTGTAAGCGAATTTATGTCATCCGAAAAGCAAAGAAAGGCTTAAACTGAGGTCATCACTGGAGGAATGCTCTCCAGAACCACGCTAATAATCCCTTAATAAATGGAGAAGTGATCCACGCACGTACGTAGGCACTTCTCCACAATGGCGGCAACAGTTCCTAATGAGTTAAGATTGAACTGAATGAAAAGCTGACACGAGAAACAAAAAGAACACCTTTACTTTAGCAACCCTGCAAAGTTTCAGCATATCAGGTGCAATATTGGCTGAGATAATGTAAGTTGAAATTTGACAAATTTACAGACGTTTGTATGACTACGCCATACCCCCAGTCATAAACTTCTCTTCTATTTTTCGACTCACATTTTCTCAGCCAATATTACACCTGATACGCTGAAACTTTGCAGGGTTACTAAAGCAAAGGTGCTCTTTCTAGTGCTGGTATACGTTTTTAAATTTTGGTCGCCATTTTGGAGAAGGCTCAATAGACCTCTTTAGCCTGTACATTTTGATTTCCCATTTCAGACCACATGATACTCTAGGGAACATTTTCTTTAAAATGTGTTTGTATTCACGTGCCTATGTATGCGTTATTTTTGAATACAAAAACAAATCCCTTGAGAATATCATGCGGTCTGAAATGGGAAAGCAAAATGTACAAGCTAAAGAGGTCTATTGTTCAGATAAGTGCAAAGATCACTTCTGCCTTTCATCTATAACCCACACTTCACATATGCACATTTATTAAATAACTGAAGTCTTGGTCACTTCACGCAAGACTATGCAACAATGTACAATGTGCTGCAGAGAAGATGCTCCACTTTTCGCATATTTAGGGACCAGGCATTTAGGAGGGGAGGGGGCCGCTGCGCTGATGTAAATGGGGAAGGGGTCATACTTTTTTGTGTACCTGAAAATGGTGGTGGGGGAGGGGGCTGAATAAAAGTCTGCAACCATTTCTGAGGGGTCATGTGTTTTTGTGAAATGTATTATCAAAATGACGTCATAAACCAACAACAACAACAAGTTTAACAACAACAACAACAACAACAAGTTTATTTCTCTCACTTTGCCTAGTTAAACACATTTGTTGGATATAAAAATAATATAGGAGACAATATACATAGTGTAGAGACTATACATAGAGACTATATACATAGTGTATACCAGTTCTTCACTTAGGGGGCCACAATACTTTATGCAGTGGCAAGAACAAGTCCACTCACTGGAAATTATGTAGGGAAAAAGGAAAATGCACCAGCCCCCCCCCTCCCCCCCCCCCCC
>BLFK01000658.1:691943-708822 GCA_014634185.1 Astreopora myriophthalma | reverse complement strand
AACCTGTAATAAATGACCGGTCCCTTAAATTCACAGTATGGATGTCCTGGGCATGCACCAACCAAACTATGTTGTGCATGGTGGCTAAAATCATTGAAAAGTAAAGTGCTACACTGCGGGAGATTAGACTGGCAATTCTAGGTTGAAAGATACTACAGTATCCTTTGTTCATTTATATTGCTTATATCTGTTGTACTTATTTTTAGTTTTGGCAACATTATCACTCCCTTTCTTTCCTTTCTTTTTGTGATTATCATGCGCAATTTTGAGTCTTTGCTTGTTTGGCTTGTGTGTGCACAGTTCGTTATTTTGTTCATCACATTGTTTTAAGGTATTTTCCATGCTACTCTTGTCGGTAACTGTGCTCACAATGTGGGTGGGTCATCCTAAAATGTTCTACAATTGGTAGAGGATTTGATGGAGCCAAGACAAATTGTGAAATTGCATGCATTTTAGGCATTATACTGATGAACAAATATAATTACTGCTATCAGAGATTAATTTTTTGAAGACAATGGTCCATTGTAGTCTGTTGCCATTGACTATGATACACCAATGCACACACACTAATAGAAACTGATGAAAGAATATCTGCATCTGATCTGTATGGGTGTTCACAATGGTTCACCACTGTAAACACATACAGATCATATGCTTATATTTTATCTACTACTTAATGACCACTCCCATAGAACATACAACTTCCCAAAGAGGGTTCTTGGTAAAATAAATTTAACCTTGAGTCAATTGACTACTTGACAGTAATGAAAAACAGAACCAACTTATTGAAGCACTGAGCTGCTGGTTACTACCCACTTCTTACTGAATTTGTTAATAGTGTTGAATTTTCAACTGACTAAAATCGATCACTTGACTCTGCAGATGGCTTACGCACAGGTCGTCGAAACATCGGTCAACAACAACAGTCCTTCTCAGGACTCCACTCACCCAGATGATCATTTTCAATGGAGGTAATAGTGTTGTGTTTAATTAATCATACTTTAACCCATTAACTAAAAAAGCTGCTGCCACTAAAGAGTAAAATGGCATTAGAAAGAATCAAAGTATCACTCTCAGGGAGCAAGGGTTAATTCTAAGATAATTTAGCAAATAAGAGACCAAGATGGCAGGCAATAATTTTTGTCAGTGACTAAATCAGGACATGTAATAATTACATGACTTGACTTAGGTCACCGGCAAAAAAAATCAGGGCCAACTCTCCACACCCTCCCTTGACAAATTTCTACTACTGACACCCTTCCCCCCGTAATACTTTAACACAATGATTAGCAGCATCAGACCCAGTGCGATGTTCAACCAAATAAACATGATGACCAGGATAACTACGAGATCCAGGCAGACCCATCTTCATTAAAGAAACCTGCCATCAGAAAAGATTGTAACAAATTTGTTACCAGCATCACAGCAGTAATCAAATGATAGACCCCAGGGGCACTGGAGCTGACTACTAAACATGCTGATAGACCAAATTGGCTAACTCAATGTTGTAACCAATTCAAACCTCCTGGGGTTAAGATTCTTTGTGCATTGTATTTGCATCATAATGTGGCATTCACATTTAAATGATATTGAAATACCTGGAACAAAAATTTTATTCCCAAAGGGTGTGAATTGGGTACAACATTAAGTTAGCCAAATAATTTGGTCTATGTGCCTTCTCACCCCAGCAAAACTTTGGGCTTATCTATGGCCTCGCTAATATGGTTTTCGGGGACAGCCTCGATACGAGGGTGGTGGTGGGATACAGCCTACAGTTAGATGAGGGGTGGTGGTGGGGACAGCCTACATTTAGATGAAGGGGTGGTGGTGGAGAAAAGCCTTTATGAGAAGGTGGGGATGGGGAAAGCCTTGACCAGGTGGTGGTAGGGGGAGGCCCCAATGGGAAGGAGGGGGTGGGTGAAAGCCATGATGAGGTGGCGGGGATGGAGGAAAGTCATTATGAGGAGGGGTTGGGAGGCAGACAAGAGCTCCCTCCTGACTTTCCGAGAAACCAATTTGTTCATTGTTGAGCACCTTCAAAAGTTTAGCATTTGTTATTTTCTATGAAAACTAAATCTGTCAACAGGTCGACTTCATGGTCACAGACAGTTGGCTCAAACTGCTCAATTTCCTCCAGCATTGTTTGCAATCATTTCTTCTGTTGAACCACTCCAGCTTCTGCGCCTCGCGTTAAAACTCTATTAGCATCTGCTAGTGCTGATTTGATGACTTCTATTATATTTTGCTGTTGAATCGCTGTCATTTTTAACTGTTAGGGTTTCAAGTGACTTCTGCATTTCCTTCCACAGCAGAGTCAAAATATTCTGCTTCTTCGCTTGACCTTTTTTGAAGAATGTTTGAATCAAGTTTTGAGCAAACGTTGCCACTTGCTTTGCCATGTTTTCGCAGTGTTGAATCAGTTTAGCTCCGTCCTCGTCGTGCTGAGAGACAGGGCACCCAATGAGATGCTTCGGTTAAATATATTTTCGTGAGAGTCAAACCTGCTATGATTTTCAGATTCTGTGTTTCCAAAAAGCTGTAGACTTCTGCACTGACACAATACTAAGAAAGTTTGCAATCGGGGGAAAATAATCTCTCACGTTTCTAGAACGGCTGTTTTTGCAATTTTTGGCAATCATTAAAGGTCAGCTCACATTTTCGGGAAGCAAATTGTTCTCGGAAAGTGAACTTTCAGCCTGCAGTTTCTGAAAGGACTATTTTGTTGCACTTAAATTTCCAGCTATGAAATCAAGGCCTACTCTGGGACCTCAAGTCGCCTAAAGTTGCCTTAAATCGCCTAAAGTCACCTTATTTAAATTGCCCAAAATCACCTAAAGTAGCCTTTCATCAATAGGTCAAAAAATGCCCCAGCACCTTCAAATAATTTTACATAAGAGGATAAATTTCCCCATCTCTGCACAAAATTAGTGATGTAATTAGTGAAAATTAGTTATGTAATTATTACACAACAAATTTTCAACAAATGTACTCATTGAGTGACTCAATCAGTACATGTAGTTACAGAATTGTATACTCTCATGGATTGTCTACAACCCAAAATATACAGCACATAGAATTTCTATCAGTGAGCCTTACAGTGGGGACTAAAGGATCAACAAAACTGCGAGACAAGTACGAGAAATAGTGAAATAGAGAAATAGGGCCTTAAGTGGTACCAATACTTGTATTAGAAGCAATGCCAACAGAATTTATGTGAGATTTCTAGCCCCACTTTCCATAATGGAACTCAGCAGCACTTGAAACAAAATGTTCATTCTGTTTCTACTATGACATATTCCTCCAACTTTGATCCACCTCATTTTTGTCATGGTAAGAGGAGTTACAGATCCCTGATTACTCAATCAAGTACCTCTAATATAATAACCACTCCTTTGACTGTCATAAAACCTGCAACAAACACTAGTTTGAAAGCAGGTGTGAGTTATGACGAGTAATGTTACTTGTTGACTGTGCTTAGGCTTGTACCAAGTGAAATTATTCTCTTCCACAAAGCAAGGTTTTATGGCAATGCTTTGAAGAATAAAATAATATTTTGTGACCTTTTGCTACCTAATCAGTGAACTTACCCAGTGGAAAACTAAAAAATGTAAACGTACTAAAGACGAGAAAGCCTCTTCATACTCGCTTCCCAAAAACTTTGAAACAAGTTTCAGTCTGCTGGATGTATCAAAGCTAAAATATTCCAGGTGTCTCCGGCTCGCGCTCGAAGGCCCGACGAATTTCACTGATTAGAAATTCTTGTTGAAATTCATCCTTGACGAAACGTTCCCTGCCATGGACTATTCAGAACAAACCTCCTTTGTTTGTAATTATTTCGTGCGCATTCGTTTACAGACGTTTCCCTGGGAACATGAAGAAAAAATGCATGCTGGGATAATTCTTCTGAAACAAATCAAAATGGCGGCCCATGTGTCTTTTATATATGTGGTCTGGCAGGAACTTTCGATCAGGTTTGTGATTTTATGAATTTATGATGCGTATTTTAAGTCTGTCACAATGTCATCACCTGAAACAGAGGATCATTTTCTTTTAATGTAGGTGAAATGCCGCTGAACGAAATTGCTGGATGGATTTCAAGTTCGTCATGTTTCCACACCGAAACTACATGTATCAAAGCAAGTAGCTAGTAGCTAGGATTGGGGACGAATTTTATTTAGCCTTAGAACGAAGATTTTCTCCAGTTTTTTATGGCTTAGGTTTTATTTTAATGGTTAATGCATCAAACATGTTGATTGGTTAAATGCTGTCAGTGCACTTTGTCCAATACATAAGAATAATTATGTTTGTTAAGCTTAATTCTGGTAAGCTGAAATATATTTATGTGATTAAGTGACTCTGTCTCCTATTCTAGTCTGCATGGACGGTCGGTCCTCTTCCTTGATGAATTATGTGTCAGAAAATTTTTATTATTATGATCACCTGTGTGCATGTGTCATATGATGCCATATTTCTTGTGTTGATCACACATGAAGTTGCCTGGCACATAATGCATGTGTTCATGGTGTATTAGTCCAGATAATTATTTTAGTTCCTTTCTTGGACATTTTTTGAGTAATTCTGTGATCATATTAGTAAGTAAAGAGGCTTACACAGAGCCTTGAACAAAGGTTCCTGTATGAAATTCTTAAAAACTTGGGTGCATTACTTGGTTGTAGAGATGTAGCCTGGGATTCAGTATGATCTTAAGGGAACCTCCAACAAAACAAGAATTAAACTTTAAAACATTGAACGTAATGTTTACAATCAAAATTGTTCGATCTCTTTCCAATAGAAGCGTTTGGTATCCGAAATAGACAAATTTCAAAAACGCTTGTTTTGGTTTTCAAATTTCCTGGGAGCTGCCATTTTGAATACTTGTGACATGTAATGGTTGCTTTATTGTATTCACACAAAGAGCTTTTGTTTTGAAAAAAAAATAGGGCAACCATTACACGTCACAATGATTCAAAATGGCAGCGTCCGGGTAATTTGAAAACCAAAACAATCGTTTTTGCAATTTGTTTATTTCAGATACAAACACTTTCATTAGAAGAAGTACGAACAATTTTGATGGTAAGCATTATGTTCAGTATTTTAAAGTTATATTCTTGTTATAGTGGAGGTTCCCTTTAACGGCTATTCCTGTCTAGGCTTGGTTTCCTTATAGGTTAACTGTGATAGATTATTCATAGGTAAGAATCTCAGCAAAGGCCGTCCTGTTAACCTTCAGCTTGACAATTAGGTGTGGGACCTATGGAACCTTTGTTATGTTGAAGTCATATTGGAGGTATCGACTGAAGTCATACTAAGAGGTTCAAATAATTATACTGCTAGAAATGATTAGTTTACTCACTGCAACTGCTACAAAATCTCCTTACATTGCCTTAAATTGGCTTAAGTTGCCTTAAGTCACCTTAAGTCGCCAAAAATTGCCTTCATGTTATAGTGAATTTTGCCAAAAGTGCGTTAGGTCGCCCAGGGTCAGGGACTTTAGGTCCCAGGGACTTTAGGTCCCAGAGTAGGCCTAAATCCAAACAGATCTATTTCTTCTAGCTTATAAAAACATCTCTTTAAACAGGCTCTATAAATTGGATGGAACTTGGAAATGGTCCTCCAAGGCTCTTGCTTGAATTCGTTTGTTGAGTGCCCTGACAATGTTCTTTTTTTGTTGCAAAGAATCTCTTTGTCTTTGCACAGGTAGCTCAGGCTCTGCAAGTGACCCTTTGAAAACAGTAGTCGTGAGCCAGCGATTTCGGCACAAGTAACCTCGATATAAATAACAATAAAATGGTCTCCAAACTTCAAACATGTCTTCAGGTAATCATTTCTAATATCTGAAACATGATTTCGCAGTTATTTGACATATCTGAGCTACAGCCCTTTGGTTATGGTTGTGAAGTAGACGCGCTCAGCCCAACTGGGAACGAGAGCAAACAATCAAGTTGCTCTCACGCGCCGATCATTCCCAGTGTACCCAGTTGGGCCGAGTGCATCTAATTCTCAACCGTCACCATCAAGGATGACATGGTGCCGCAAGCTGGGCAATGTGGGCTTTTGAGGATGGCTGGCAACTATGGAAAACAGTTTAGCTCAGATAAGTTGACCCATTGAAGGTAACATTATCCTAGCGTAGCTCTGTGGAAGAGAATTTATTGTTCGAGGGATTTTATTCACAATTTTGGTCCTGATTCGAAATAACATCTCCTACCCTGTCATTTTATAGTGAAGGGCTACTTCAGTACCTAGCTCAGATATGTCAAATAACTGCAAAATCGTGTTTCAGGTGTTAGAAATGATTACCCAACGACATGTTTCAAGTTTGAATGAAATGATATATATGAAATGAATCATATATTGAATTGCGGATATGAAATCAAGTGAAGCTATGATCCTCCCAGTTATGAACGCAATTTGAGCAATTACGTAGAAAAGCCTGAAAAGCCGCGAGGTCACGGGTTCAAACCATGCTGAAGTCCTGAATTTTTTCAGGCTTGTCTAGGCAATTGCTCAAATCGCGTTTATAACTGCGAGGATCATAGCTTCGCTTGTTTGAGGTTTTTAGACCATTTTATTGTTATTCATATCGAGATTGTTTGTGCCCAAATCGCTGCCTCACAACTACTGATTTTCAAACGGTCACTTGCAGAGCCTGGGCGACCTGTGGTCTTTGTAGCAAACGTGAGATCTTGGTCTTGTGGCTTTCGCTTTCGAATTTTTCCTCGATTGACACAACTCTGTGTCCCGCGTGATTTAACATGAAACAAGTGACAAACTACCTGGTCACAATTTTTGCAAAAGAACTTTATTTCTTTTTCGTGTCCTCTTCTCGGGCAAGAGACGGGTCACTTCAAGAAGTTTTCGTAGTCCTGGTCTTGAAATTCTTTCACTGCAATAGGTGCAGTTACATTTCTGTATTTTTTGTGACGTTGAAGCGCAACAAGTGTCGCTGGTTGAGGAAGAAAGAAAGCAATGGCTGTGTGTCGATCTGGCTGATACCAAATTATTCAGTAAAGCAATCGGTTTTGTTTTGTTTTTTTTTTTTTTTTTTAATTTTTGTGAATTAATTTTCAGCGTTATCTTTTTCATGAAAGATGAAATACTCACTTAGTCTCTCGATACTGGCTACAACAAATCTCATTTCGTTGAAACTAAAATAAACATTCTGTTGGGTAACCGTAGAAGTGAGTCAAACTAGTACTGTTTTATGACAACACAAGTACACCACTGTTTTCGGTACGCTATACACGCTACCAATATGAATACCATTTACTTGTGTGAATGGCATGGAGAATTTATATTTACGGCGATATCCGTTAATTTATCTATGCGTAGTATGTGAAACCTGTGCTATGTATTGTTAATATGTCAAAGAAAGGCACAACAATGATTTGTCTAGATTCAACCACGTGCTGCAGATTTTCTGTAGCCACAATTAAAAACAATAAGAGTTCAAGATTTTAAATATTCATTCGAAGACCACCGAGACGTTTTTTTTCCGACTTATACTGCCTTTTTTAAGGACTCAAACACAACACAACCTTGTTGATGTTAACATATGTCGCACTGTAATTGTTTCAAACGTTTTATCCAAGAGGTGCAAGGAAAGAGATATTTCACGTTTGACAAAGTCTGCGACCAGCTGCTCAAGAGTGCGACGGTAATCGAAGAATGGCTCAAACTGAGTCGACTCGAACGTATTTGACTTCGCACTTTCAAAAATTGCGAAAAAGTTGCTTTTAATTGGTTGGAGTAGCGTGTCTGATATAAACAAAGTAAATGCATTTATTAGCTTTTAATTTAGTCTCGCTCACTTGTCTAACAAGACTTGTTCCGCTCTCATGTCATAAAGCGACTGCTTGTTGCCGGCAAGGTAAGTTCTGCTCTTTTTGTTTTTAATCTATGCTGAAATTCTGTTGACTTCAATCCCAACGGCTTTTGCTTTTTAACCCGATGAGGGTGTACTTTCGCATTGTGCATTTGAATCAAAGGACTACTGCCTATATCGCCTGGGAGAAAATTGGCATTCAGTCCTATGATATTTCCTGTCCATGTTAAGACTTAAGATAGACGTTCTGAAACGCAATTCGTAGATAGTTCGTTCTTTAGAAAAATTCCTCTGAATGCAAAGGCATTTATAATCAATGTAGTAGCAAAGAAACGAATGAGTTTGGAATAGCGCTTTTGCGGCTTTATTTCTGTCCATGAGGCTTCTGAGACAATTCTCAAAAACATTCATGCTACCGTAGTTTGCTTCTTCACCTGTATAGTCCCGACCTCCTGGTATTTAAAACGCTTTTGATGAAACTATCGCACATATTCAAGCTTAAATTTAACTGTCTCACTTGGGAAATGTCAAAACGACTCAGTACAAGCTCAATGCAACCTTTTTTGACATTTCATTCATGGGTTTCAGAATAAATTATAGCTTTAATTTCTTTGTTAGATATGCTTGATAGCAAATGACTTGATGTGTATTGTGGTGGATGCTTCGCCTTCGTGTACGTACATCAAAAAAAGTTCGCTTTATTAAGGGTTTGTCTCTTTTAAAGTCTGGATCCCCTTTGACGAACTTCTGCCGCAAATACACTGTTCGTTTATTTTTTTCCCCCTTTCTTTTAAACTTTCAACATCAATTAATTTTGGCAATTCGATGAATGAAACGCAGCACTTGTTTTTTTTCTAACACGTTTGCCTGGTCGAGCCAGTAGTCCTAAAAAGGAAAAAAAAACGTATGAATCTGAAACTGGAGAAAGCTATGTTTAAATAAAATACGATTACGTCACATGAAATACTTTTCTGTTTTTACGAAACCGCAAGCTTCGAACCACAGTTAAAAAAAAAAAAAAAACCAGCAACAAGCAACACAACATACTGTTGGCCTTTTCTTACTAGTGTGTGCACTTTAAACGACTTATGCAATATGCTCAACTCCATTTAAGATTGCAACTTTATATCTTGCAATTTTCTTTTCTTTTCTTTTTGAGACCAGAGAGGTTTTCTCCCATCAAGCCGTCTGCTCACAGCGGAGTTTCTTCTTGAACCGAAGGACATCAACGTGGAAGAATGGCATCAGTGTGTTGCGAGGTATTAAGTTTTAGTTTGCTTGTGAAAATGACTGTTACGCAAAATTTGTTATTTGTTTCCTATCAGCTACTCATGGCCAGAAATGTGCTTGTTTGATACCTTCACATAACGATTTGGTTGGGGCGTAGTCTTCATCAATACTCTGTTATAGTGCTTTTTATTTTCATTTCAGGCTAAACAGTTTTGTCCGTCTTTTTGCAAAGTAGTTTGTGTTTGATGGAGGGAATAAGAAATAGTAATGCGTTGTTCCTTGAGGCTTTTTCACGTTAAATCATAAATATCGTCTTAAATATTCGTGTTACCTGACGTTATTAATTGATCACACCGAATTGTCTCGAGAAATTAATACTCTTCTTGTAATATCCTTTCCCTCTACCGTTCAAGATGGTAAAAATAATTATCGATTGAAGCATCGTAAGTGGAATTTAACTGCGTAACGGCTTGAATCAGAGCTCTGGGCTAAAATCCAGTCATTCTATTTTTTTTTCGTTTCTTGACGATTCTTTTCAAGACTAGTTTATTTCTGCAGTGTTAATTGTTAATAAGTATCGACCTCACCATGAACTGAATTTTCAAATGCATTTATGGAAGGAATTTTGAAAGGGTCTCAGTCAAGTTTTTTGTTGTTTTTTGTTTGTTTGTTTGTATGTTTGTTTGTCTGTTTTTTTGCCAGTCGAAGTGTTTATATCCTTTAGACTGCTGAGCAACAAGAAATAATTTTTAATCAAGTGCCTTTATATTTATTGGAATTACAGTTGCTTTAGAAGAACGTTTAATGAATCGACGAAAGTAGGAGAATGTTTGGAGAAGAAAAGAAACAACAAATCTGGAATTGAACACTTTTATGTGGAACTAACCCTGAACTGTAACTACGTACTCAAATTAACGCCATTAAGCCGAGTCGTTTGAAGCATGGCTCGTGCTAGCCTTGTGTTAAGTCCGATGAAAAACCATAGGTTGTCGTGGTATTTAGCATTAACTCTTCTTCCAAGAACTCAGCATTGTCGATGCTCATTACGCTTTGCAAAATGTTTTTATTATTACTGTTATTATTTTAAATTTTATTTTTATTCGAAGAAGAGTTTTGGTGTAATACCCCAAAAGCGTGGTTTCTCTAATGGTAGTTAATGTATAATCTTATCACCAATCACTTGTCACTGTTGCCATCTGATGGAGAGCGGTCCAAATAAAAAAATCGGCAGAGAAATTCAATCGATTTTTTTTTGTTAGCCATTGGCATGACAAATCATTTGACATATTTGATGTATGATAAAAACTTTCCCCAAATGAAAGAAAAAAAAAGTGAAAATTGATTCAACATAAATAAAACACGCTTGCGTTCGAAAACGAAAATCCCAGCTTTTGAGCTTACAAAGTAACACTTGACGAAACCTGAAACCACACGGGATTTATATCCCTCCCTCTCAAACCCACTGGATTTTTCTTGGAGAGTTCTTAATCCGGTTCTTCTTTGCTTCCTATAATTATACAGTCAGACAGCCTCCCGCTGGGCCTTAATAATCAGTTCAACGCAAAAAAGTATTCACCTATAAGATCAACGGAGAAAGATGCAGATGCTGAGGCAACAGAGATGAGGAAAAGTGGACATCGTTACAATGGAGTGAACGGAAATGGCATTCATGACAGGCATGACGATAACTTGGATGATCATGATGAAGACGAAAATGAGAACGGAAAAGAGGATACTGGCCACGAAGCTGGTGTCACAGAAGATGAAACAAGGGAGGGCGAACCCACTTCATCTCTGCCTTACTATGGAAGAACATTTGTGGCTCCCGAGTGCATGAACTTTCAACTCCCGGGCGATATTTCACAGGTAGAAGACAGAGAAAAGGAAGATGACAACAAAAACGACGTTCTTGTTTCAGAAGAGACTGGTGCTCTGGATCATGCAGAAAATAATAATGTTGAAGAAGATGAGACGACTTCTAAACTTGATGTCGGAGTTGCTGAGAACGAGGCCGTTGGCGGATCTGAAGGTGCGGAGGATTACCGGGATTGCGAGGATCGCATGAATGGAGAGGGGAAGAGTTTGTCCGATCAAGAACCGAACGTCACTCGGAAGGAAGGAGAACAGATGTCGGAAGATTCACCACAGTCATTTCAACCAGCTGTGGATGATAAACAAGATAAAGACCAGGAAGGAGAAATGGAGAGGAAAGAAATGGATGAAAGCCAGAAAAATAATACAACAGTGGGAGAAGAAGGTGAAGAGGCGTCAGAAGGACACGTACATGAATCAGAGGAGAAAAGTGTAGTCATTGCAGAAGACGACATAGACAAAGAAGATGGAGTGGAGGAACCTACTGTCGCGAATGGGGGTGAAGAAGAGATTGAAGAGAAAGGTGAAGAAGGCAAAGAAGGAGATGAGGTTCAACAAGTAGGTGAAATCAGTGGAAAAGATGGAACGATAGGAAATGAGGATAGCGGGGAGGACGAAGATCACGAGGAAGAATTTGAAAATGAGGCGGAGGACAAAGAAGACGACGAGAACAGCGAAAGGGATGAGGTTAGGCAAGAAGAAGAAGCCAGTGGAGGAGATCAAACGAGAATATGCGAGGATGGTCCTGGTGAAGAACATGACAAAGAAACAGAAGATGAAACGGCTGATAAAGAGACTGAAGACAAAGAAGACGAGAGCAGCGAAGGAGATGACGTTAAACAAGAAGACGAAACAAGTGGAGCAGATGAGACGACAATATGCGAGGATGGTCCTGGTGAAGAACATGACAAAGAAGCAGAAGTTGAAACGGCTGATAAAGAGACTGAAGACAAAGAAGACGAGAGCAGTGAGGGAGATGAGGTTAAGCAAGAAGAAGAAACAAGTGGAGCAGATGAAACGTCAATATGCGAGGATGGTCCTGGTGAAGAACATGGCAAAGAAGCAGAAGATGAAACGCCTGATATAGAGGAAGACTCGCGTGAACTGGAAGGTGAAGAAGATAAATCGGAAGAGAGTATAGAGGATGGAGCGGTGAATTGCAAAGAGGATACGAGTGAGGAAGATAGCATGGTGGAAGAGCAGGAGGAAGAGGATGAAATACTAGAGGCAAATGGGGAGGATGGAGACGAGGAAGAAGAAGTCGATGTGAAACAGAGAGTAGAAGACGATTTAACACTGGAAATGCAAGATGAAAGACTTGTTGAGCTGCCCAAGACAGATGGGGAAGACGATATTCAGGATGAGGGAATTGATGATGAAGACGTGTCCATCAGGAAAGAGTCAAATCTAGAGCACTGTGATTCTCTGAAAGTGAATGTTGCGTCACCAACTCGAGATATGGTGACTGTGGATTCTGATGAATTCCTGCATGAAGCAGAGGATGATAGCAAAGAAGTTGAGGATGTTGAAGCACAGATAGAGGAGAAAGATCAGCTAGAAGGACCCGCTACAATGAAAGACTCTACAAAGGAAGCTGGCGAGAATTATAAAACGACGGCAGTAACGGTAAGAACAATGTGCTATGCCATCCACTGATTCGGGAAGCTTTGTGCGCAATCTTAAGCTGGTCGCTCCCATATAAAAAAGGTGACCCTTTCTCCATTTTACAACTTATCGGCGTGTTACACAATTTTAGGCGTCTTCCAGTCGTGGTATGGTGTTTGCCGTCATTGTCCTCTGAGTTAAATATGCATCAAATGACATGATGTGGTGCAAAAAGTTAGAACTGTATATGATACACAGTTCTGACTTTGTAAATAGGGATTTATCATCAAAGTTAAACACATTTCGTTTCTAATAATCATAGAAAGTTAGGACACATGGTGTCATTCAGTTCTTTCAGGAGTCCATTACTCGGAGCTTTCATCATCCATATTAACCCTATGAGTCAACTTTGTTTTGCATCTTTTTAATTGTTAGAATCACCTCCTTCGGGAGTTTTCTTGAATTCTTTTATGATAGCCAATCGTAAGAGAGCTATGGTTGTCCACTGTTTACGTCAGTATGAAGGCACACGATGGTATAACGATGGCACACGATAATTCCGCGGAAACAGCTAGCATAGTTTTCGCGACAATTTCAAGCAGATATCACAGTTCTAGAAATAAAAAGATACGGGACAGGGTTGACTCAATGGTACAATACTTATGGGAAGCACCAGGTAATGGGTTCCTGTTTTTCTTTTTTTTTAAGTGCAGCTTACAATACATCAAAACATTCGCTCTTGCAGGAGGTAAATCTCAACGACATAGCAAAACTAGCAGTCATTTGGTCTCAGCACGACCGAGCTATTGAGAACCATGGGTTGATTTCGGTTTTGACATCTCAAACAGTTTTTAAAGACACCTTTGCATTCCAGTGTTTGCATTGCAAAGCGGTTTATGACGTCAAATGAAGACCATACGAATGCATCTCACTAGTTCGATCATGGGGCTAAATGATTTCCAGTTTTTCTTTCGAAATTTCGAGGAGATACGGCAAATTATGTTTACTGAAGGCGAAGAAATTTATCTTCACAACGGAAAAAATTTGCGTTTAGTTACACATACAACTTGGTTATGGGCGAAGCCAGACTGCTGTTATATGACATCGTTTCATTTCTTTCACCGATGCCAATATTGGACACACTTTCTAGAGAAGCATTTATGCCCAGAGTACTAGGCGCTCGCTATATACACAAGCAGAGTTATAAGATCGAGAATTCAGAGTCTTGTAGTAATTTGTGATAGCGGTGTCCGGCTTGTTGCCTCCTAGCAGGCTCCTCTTGGGGCTCTCCTCCCCGTTTCCTTTGCCCCGGGAAGAATAACAATAATCTTTGTCAGTTGTATGATAATGGTTTGACACTGACTAGTTTGTTTGATGTTTCATTCAAGACGTTTCGGCTGGTGCTTAAGCCTTCATCAGTTTGATGAACTGATGAAGGCTTAAGCACCAGCCGAAACGTCTTGAATGAAACATCAAACAAACTAGTCAGTGTCAAACCATTATCATACAATGTTAGCTCCTGACTACCACTACTCTATTTTTAATCTTTGTCAGTATCGTTATCGTTATCGTTATCGTTATCATTATCAACTTTATTTAAGTGTCAATAGATTTCGCGTAAATCAAACCATTCAAAACAAATGAAATAAAAGGTTGGTTTTTGTGGAAAGGGAAAAACCGGAAAACCCGGGAAAAAATCTCTCGGAGCAAGCAAGAGAACAAACAAACATAGCGACGTTTCGGTGAAAGAAATTATGTCTTAATTTGCAGACCAATGGACCTATTGAAGCCTCTGACCAGCATCAGGCAGCGGACGAAGACGGAGAGGAAGATTTGGAGCGCCAAAAGGAAAATCACCTGAGCGATGATCTTACAGAAGATGAACCACTGGAAAGTGAAAGCAAAGACGATGCTGACAATGAAGATGAAGAAGACCTTGAACCAATTGCCGAAGAAAATGGCGCGGAGAGTGATGTAGAAGCTGAGGAGAAAGAGGCGTTTATTGGTAAGATAAAGGGGCAACACGCGTCCCGTGGCAATGCCCACTTTCAAAAGAACTTTAAAAGGTTTTACTCAGTTTCACTCGTTTCCTTGTTTCCACTGAGATTTATTGCACTGCATAAGTAAATAGAGGACTGAAACTTGGAAGTACGTTCTGCTTTGACCAAACGAAGACATGCTGGATCATGATCACAATACCAACATTAACACGTTGTATTTATACAATGCGAGCTGTTTGGAGCCCCTGATTAATTGTACAAGCAGAGTTTCAGTCTATATGATTTCGCTTACAGCCTCATTCGTGAATATCTCCAGGAAATAAGACAGGGCCGAGTTGTTTGAAGCAAGTCTGACGATTAAAACTCGTAGGTTGCCAATTTATTTATCGCGGTCTAACACTGCCCCTGCTTCCAACAATTCGTTACGGGTGTATAAACGCTCTGTGTCAGTTTTGATAGATAATAGAGTCGCCTTTGAAAGGTCTTAGTCTGAAGCAATTAGAAGTACGATCAGAACATCGCCCTTTTTTGTCTATGCCTACGAACCAGGCTAGATACGAGCAACAAACGCATGTTAAGAATTAAGCGGACTACATTCCAAAAATACAACTTAATGCATAACCGTGCATGAGAGATTTGTTTACCGTTATTATTATTATTATTGTTATTATTATTATTATTAGTATTATTATTATTATTATTATTACTATTATTATTATATTTTTTTGTTTTTTAATTTCCCTAAGTACATAAACTTGTTCGAGGACATAACGATGAGTCAGACTTAACCGGAAGAGTGAAAGAACTTGGAAGGATCTTTGAAGGAGGGGGGCCAGTGTTCCCTCGAAACACCAAGAGTGATAAAGACACAGGTACTGGAAAAAGAATTAACGGTGTCTCGCGCACGTGACCTGCAGCAATATTGGTTTAGTGAAGCGAAAGAAAGAGTTTGCATAAACAAATATATTTCTGAGCCTCTACCAGGGGTGAACATGACTAATTTAAACTGGGTATAGGGGAACAAAGACAAAATATCCCAGGGAACAGGGGAACGCAAACCATTTTAGGGATCAAAAAGCCGGGGAAAAGATCGGAATTAATTTCGGGAACAAGGGAACTCAAGGAAACAAGCACCCACCCACCCCCACCCCTCTGGGAGGGGCTCCTTTCTCGTCCAAGCTGGGCGCCCTTTCTTTGATTCGTCCTTTAATATGGCCACTGTGAGGTCAAAGTGAGCGCAAACTATACAGTAAAATCTCGGTTGTAAATCCCACGCTAAGAAACCCATCTAGCTCTTTACAGCACCCCTTCCCCCTACAAACACATACACACTTTCTCTTCTTAAAATATCAAATTAAAAAAAAAGGAGAAAAAGAGACGAACACATTAGAATTAAAATTTCTAGTTCATGACTTTTTAAAGGATTCTGTCGTCTTTGAAATGTACTTGACTAACAATAGTTGTCAGTCTTGATTTATTTCTGATCTGTTTATCTCGACACGCATGTTTGTTATACAGCTTATAAACGTCCCCGGACATAATGCTTCCTCTCATTCCAATCCCCGTGACATAACTCCTCCCCCAAATAAGGGCCTTCCCTTCCCCCGTTTGTAATAAACCCACCCATCAAATTGTATAGGTGCTGTACTAGTATCGTGCCTATCGATATTTCTTACCTCGCTCCCGCGAAAAGTTAAGATTGTCGATCCATTTATTCCCTGGTTCGGTTTTCCTTTTTATTATAGCTGATGGTACCCCGGTGAGTGTACGCGCGTACAAGGCAATGTTCGAGCAGGATCGATATTGCGCCGAGAAGGCTCGTGACCCCGGTAAGCAATGCGTTTTTGACACATCCATATTACAGTGTCGGTGTACAGTGAAAAGATTACAGTGTACAGTGTCAACCACTCAGTCGCAATGAGCGGTGACGCGCTGCGTCTGTATGGTAGTTTATGGTTTCACGGATTAATGGTGAAATTGTTTTGCGCTAATTGAATCTGTGTAAGGACATGAGTAGTGCAAGAACAAAAGGGTTTGTTTGTTTTTTTTTTGTGGGGTATGGGAGTTGCTTGAAGTTGTTCAACAAATATAAATTTATCATTCTGTCTCAAATTTATTTTTTCTCCCCTGGGTTCCTGGCAGTCGGGCTGGAAAGAGAATCGTTTCTTTCACTTGAAGCTAACCCTATTTGTTTCCTTGCTTCTTGAAAGACCAGCAGCTTATCAGTCTATGTTGATATTTAATGAAGCTCTTTTAAATTGTTTGAGTCCCCGTTTTAACTCGTCCATGCGCGCATGCGCAACGAATGAGTTGTTGTGGGGGCACAGATGTGGGAAGTAGGACGTGA
>BLFK01000658.1:678534-686099 GCA_014634185.1 Astreopora myriophthalma | reverse complement strand
CATTTCGCAAACTACAGATTTCCCATTTCGCAAACTACAGATTTTCCATTTCGCAAACTACAGATTTTTCATTTCGCAAACTACAGATTTTCCATTTCGCAAACTACAGATTTTCCATTTCGTTTCGTTCCATTTCGTTTCGTCCCATTTCGTTTCGTTCCATTTCGTTTCGCAAACTACAGTAAGCCCATTAAAAAGCCGAGAGACATATCCCACACAGTGTGTAAAAGTAGCAAATCTCTGGCTTAATCATTTTTGGCTATTTTTTGACAACCCATGGGGCTCATCCGTGGTGTAAAAACCTGTGAACTAACACGAGCTAACGATACAAAGAAAACGTTTCACAGGATCTTACACCGAGGTAACCCCGCCGGTGGGTGTCAGATTTCCTGTGTGAAACAGGACAAAATAAGCTTATGCCACAAGAGGTCATCGCGCCTCCGATGTCGTCAATCTTGTCGTCTCTCGACCTCGAACATAGCATTTCCAGGCAGATTCGAAACCCCCTGACTATAAACAGATAAAGCTCATGTTCGTAAGTGATTATTATTAACTGTTTCAATGCTGTGAAAAAGGTATGTGTATTTGGCGTTTACTATTCGACTTTAAACCCAGGGGAGAAGAACAGAACACTGTTTGCTCTATTTACGAATGAACTTAGTTAAGGTCAATTTGATAATCACTGTTTATAATGGACTGGAAGAATAACAGCTGTGTGAAGCATTTAAGTTCCTCTAGGATGAACAGGGCCGCCCTTGCTGGGCCAAATCCGACGTTCTTTTGCTTTTTATTGCACTATCGTTTTGAATCCCTCTGGTAATGTTGGTATTCAAAAGCAGACAAGGGTCGTCATGGCAAAAAGTTTGTCATTGTTCTGAAAACGTGATTAACACATGTTTATAACCGGCGATATAGCTAATATACCCTCCTGGGAACTGTACCGCTGAAAATCGTATGCATGTATTTAATTTAATTTAATTTGCAAAAAAAAGTTGAAGTCTGTAAATATTTGAATGCTACGTTCTTAAAGGTAAGCTTAAACGGAAATGGTCTTACCATATTTTATAATTGATGCTTCATTGGTGTGATTTACTCGACCCGAGTCTTTATTGGATTTCAGTGGGTCCGATTACGAAAATGTCTTCTGTTGTCAGAGCTAAATGTGTCAGTAATATCTGCTTTGTGTAATTTTGTGGCTTTTGAGACTATAGTTTCTTCGCCTTTGCCCTCTATGTTGGATCATGTTATCTCTTCGAATTCTTCGAGGCTCGGCATGCTTTTAAGCCGGAAAGAAGTCGACGTCAGTAAGGAAACTCAGTTTGAACTGACGCACACTCGTACTTTTCACTTGAACGCAGACCCCGCTTCGCCCCGCTTTCTTTTGCTTAGACGTGGATGATCTAAGGTATAATTGATTTTTGCTAAAGGATTTTTCAGGTTTATTCTCCGTGTAAGCAAAGGTATCTCCTAGATCGGACAATGTGCTGTTTTACCTCCACGGTGCAAGTTCAGGTCAAGATTGATAAGTAACGAGTTTATGGAATCAGGGACAGTCGCCTTTCACTTGATGATGCATACAGTGAATAGCAGGAATTGGCTTCTAAATAAATGCCTCGGAGAACTAGCTAGGGCCACTTTATTCACGTTTAACCCTCGAAGCCGCCGACTCAAGATATGTCCCGTAGTCAGTGTTCTCCATAGGTTTTGGTGATCATTTTCGTGGTATAAACGTCTTGCAACTACCAAATTAAGTGCCTATGAAATTGTCTCGTGGACTTTTGATGTTCAAGCTGGGATCAATTCAACCTTCAGGGCGACACTTGGCATTAATCCCTTTCGAGAAATTACCATACAATGGAACTGTTGTTCCCTTGATGATACTTGCTAACGATATGAAATAATTACAATGACTTTTTAAAATAAGTAATTCCAGAACACTCATTAAATCAATCCCTGTGATAACAAATTTAAGGCTGGTTTTCACTAGCGCATAACCACAAGCATAAGCATAAGCAGACGCATAAGCAGGTGAGAACAACCCACGACACAAGCATAAGCTTACGTTGTGCTTATGTTATGCTTATGTCGTGCTTATGTCGTGGTGCGAACGCGAGTGAAATAAGCATAAGAATAAGCGTAAAAATTCGCCATCTTGATTGTAGTCGAGGAAAGCTGGTATCGAGGAATTTTGTTAATACTGCGCGTGCGTATGCTCTTGTGCTTATGTTCTGTGTTCTCAATCGCTTCTAAATTTCTTATGCTTATGCTTATGCTTGTGCTTATGCGCTAGTGAAAACCAGCCTTTACAATCAGGGTTTGTAAGGACTGAAAAGACGGCAAAAATAATTGATTAGTGTAATTGATTAGTGTATATATAAATATCTTAAGAGGAAAAAGAACGCAACTACATTTCCCGACAAGCCTGTTTCGTGAATCGCTTCACTCTTCAGGGGTTTAATATATATATATATATATATATATATATATATATATATATATATATTATTTAGTTGATTTGAAGTTCCTATCATACCGCACAAGATTTATATAGGAGTGTTGAGTGCATATTCAGTTATATAGGGTGTTACATTTCATGTGTAATTTTTATTTAAGGATTGTGCTCGGCTGTTGCAGGAAAAAATAAAGGGGAAAAAAGCGTTTCCCGCATACATGCTTTTTACTTTTAGATCGGCTCCCACGCTGTACACATCCCAAGGGGATTAGGCAACAGCCAATCATATGACGGGAATGTGTTCCGCGTGGATAGCCCACCCTCAGAGAACACATTCCCGCCATATGATTGGCGCTGCTTAATCTGTACAGCGTGGGAGTCGATCTAAACATAACTTGAGACATATTACCTATGGAAAAGAGCATGTATGGGGGATGCCCACTCTTCCCCCCGTATTTTCTTTAGCTTGACATTCTTGCTGAGAGTAAACACTGACAAATAGTGATCTTAATGTTTCCTTCCAATCTGCAGTCGTCAGTCTTCGTAAGTTTCTTTGTGTTATGCCCGATGACAAGGACCTGGGCCCCACAAATCCGAGGATAAGCCGCTGGCTCAAAGGAGTGGAGTCCGCTATAAACCAGGGAACTTTGTACGGCACTGAAGAGGCAGAAAAATCTGTAAGTGAGCTCACTATTCAGTGTGCAATAATTAACTCAACTGAAATCAGGGGAGACCGGAAAAAAAGAGATGTAACTTCTTATTTAGTGCATCTTTAGTGCTCTTGAAAAGAGTGATCTTGATTTTCTTGGAGCGTATATTTGACCAGGTTTATGTTTGCCCCAGCGGTATTTTGCGCGATTTCTATATTTTTATTGATTATTTTGAGAATGCGTAATCGGGAATATGGAGTTTGCCGTTTGCCGTTTGCCGTGAGCATGATGCTAAATCTCTGTAGTAACTGTTTCTCGAAACTGAATTATTAATAATTATTTTCAATAAGCGCAGCCAAATGACAAACTGCCCTCTGTAAAACGCGCCTTTTTTGCGGGCCAAACGGGAAATGCGCGGGCTGAAAATGCATTAGCCGCCCTGATTCTGATTGGCTGCAGAGGTGTCAAACGACTGTGCTCGGCCAATGAGATCCTGAGGATACCATTTCAATGCCATTTCAACCTTTTTACAAAACTAGATTATATTTGACTTTTAGGAAAGAATTTTATCTGGCTCTTGTTTAGCTGATCGTATTGTAGCGACAACTTTCATGCTACATCTCTGTTGAACATTATTTTCTTATCAAATGAATTTGTTCGATTTGGCCTTGTAGCATGCTATTCGGACCACAAATAAACTATAGGCCCTCCAAAAGTCATGTGATTGTCCTATTGTTACCCGCCGTTATTTATTTACATCAAAACTGGTCCACAAGTATTTGCTTGTAGACTCCTTTGGCCATTGAAAGGCATTATTTGGCGATTGAAAGGCATCCTTTGGCGATTGAAAGGCATTATTTGGCGATTGAAAGGCATTAACACAAGGCATTATTTCGCTGGTCTTGTTCCACAAGGACTAGAAATCTTTGCTGGCAAATGGCGTTGTACGTCGACTGACGATTACATGACAGAATTCGCAAAGCTTGATAGATCCTTTTTCGATTACGCAGCACGGGTAATGCAAGGAACGCCGGCCATTAGCCTTGTAGAAAACCAGTGCTCAGGGAGTGCTCAGGGAATACAAGTCTATTCCTGCGCAAACGCTTTCTGCCCGCGCGCGCTTAGTGCCGGCGGCAAGTTTTCCTTCGAGAGTACTAGTTCAATTGATTCATTTGATCAAGTTATTTGCGTCTGTTGTCATTGGCCAGCGTAAATACTCTTCGTTTTGGTTTCACAAACCGCTTCCCATCCGCCCCCCACAACTCTACTTTTAGAAATAATTATTGCAATAGAGCCACATGTCATCAATCGCTATAGGGTGGCGTTGCTGGTTAAGTTCAACGCACCATTATTTTGGAGATGAAATTTAAAAAAACAACAACAACAACAACAGAAACTCAAAAGAAATAAGAGCGAGCCACAATTCAAGCATAATTATTCTTGGGAAAAAAAATAAGGAAGTACCTGCAAAAACAAAAACTAAAACCAAGATAAATAATGAATAGCTTACTTAGGACAAATCCCTCTTTTAAGAGCCTGCATGAGTCACTCGCGGTTAAGTTTCTGTCCGCTTCATTGACGTAGAATTACATATTTATTCCGGCATCCCAGGTCGAAGCAACCCTCAATTTGCAGTATGCGTTAATGGGTTCTGTCTAGCTGTAATTATGCAAAATTTGGAATACTAAAAAGTATTGCCACTCCAATTATGCAGTACAGACGTTTATGCGTCTTGGAAAGCGCTGTTAACGAATGATTAGAACTGGGTAAAGGAATAAATTTAAGCCGCTTTTAAACTGAAAAGATATTTCTATGATCACAATTATTGCCCATTGCAAATTTTATTTAACTTTTTTTAATATCTCCTTTTGCTCTCTAAATATCTTCTGCTTTCCTTTTGAACCCTGTCCGTCTAATTGTCTCGGATTCGTTTCTTATATAATCCACAGTACATCAAGTTAACCCTACGGAAATATTTTCGGTTTTTATCATTATTATTACTATTATTTTTTTTTTTTGACGAACGTAGAGAAATACGGGAAGCAATAAAAATACAAGGATTATTTGTGGACAAATAGGCTATTTTTATCTCACACAGCTGTTTTCCACCGCGAACTGGCTGTCGTGTCCTTTCGGTTTCTGGCCGCGAGATCATTTATGCTTAGCTAAAAGCTAAAAATACCTTCCGAACGGTGGGACTTGTGGATAATATTTGATTGAAGGGGACGACTATTTGTTTTGTGACCTTATTCGACTTACAGCGCACCGCCAACAACTGTTCAGATAGGTAAGTCTTATTTGAAAGTCGTAGAAAAATACGCCATTCCAGAAGTGATCCCTTTTGGACAACTGAATTTACGTCGCTGAAAGCGTTGCAATCTCCTGTACATATGACGGCGTTTCACTGCCTTATTTCTCGCTTAGTTTGTATGCCTTGATTTCGAATTGTACTTTTGTTAGAAAGCAACGCATTTTACCAAAAGATCTCTACGCAATGACAAATGATCGAAAAATCAACGAAGACGCAAATCATACTATTCTGCGTGCACTCAGCCTGGTTGTTGGGATCAATTTGCTGAATAATTTAAAAGCGGAGGGAAAAAAAGAAAGAAAAAGAAAAAAAAAACTGGTTGAGGGTAAATTTTCATGGAGCCTTAAACCAATGAAGTCTAAGCATTTCACAATCCGTACGCCACATGTCCTGAACTCGTTGTACGGTTTATTTGCTAAATTTTTGATTTTGTGATTTTTCGGCCTAGAAGGTCTGAGAGTTCAAATATGCTTACAGAGAGCATTCAGTGCTAGATCAATCTATAGCAGTAAAGTTGTACATATTCGGTAAGTTCGCCCCGGTAGAGATCTGAATGGCAGACAAAATAAGCATGGCTATTTTTATTTATGATCACCTTATTTCATTTTCAAATTGAAATTTCATTTTACTGCCTGACCTGACACTCCGCCAATTTTGTATTTTACTGCAGAAACTGTCTCCATATGTCTGTTTGGTGATTACAGAACTTCGCGAATTGCCTCCGTGCAATCGCTCTGGCTTTCCCCGAGTGAAATTTATATTTACATTTCCAATTATTTGGCAAAATTCTGGCGTCACAATTATCGAATTAGGCCCGTAATTTGTTCCGTTTCTTACAATGTCAAGTCATAATTAAAAATAACCCACACAAATGTTTTAGGGACTATTTTATTTTTTATTCTTTCATACGAAATCGTAAAGACAAATTTGTCAGTTTTCTCCCAAAGAAATGGTCGTTGCGATATGAGAATCGTGCCATCAACTTTTCGTACTGAATACCTAGAAAAATAATATTATCTCGACAATTGTATATTTGGACATTCAAGTAAATCAATAATCAAAATCTATCCACAGCCATGCGGAGAATGATGGGGCTAAAAAATGACTATCATTTCTTTCACGTCCTAATTTAGCATAATATAGAATCTTGTGCATCAGTAAGGTCGATTTGAATATGCCTTGGCAACAATGCGTCCGTTTTCAACATGTTAAAAACAGGAACAATGGTTGGTATAGTTGAGATAATTATAATACTCATGGCATATACAAACGACGAAGCGCACCATCAAACAATACATATACTTAGCCTATTGAAGTTTAGAAATCACAAAGTACCACCGGTTAATCGATTTCAGTTGTTATCTATATTGCGCTTCTATTCAGAAATTGAGTTTTCAAGGTGTCAATCAACTGTCGTTCAAGATTGAATGACATTAACTAGTGCTCCAACCATTCCAACTTGAACTACCACGCACAGTTGTTGTTGTTGTTGTTGTCTTTTTGTACTTTAATTAAATACTCGTGTTTACGGTAATCATTATTATGATACAATGCGGTCTCAATCCCTATTGTGTGAGTTGCAGATAATTCTGGATATCTTGTCACCTGTCGAGCGTGGTCGCACAGCACCTAGGGTTACTTGTCACCTGTCGACCGCCATGGCCGCACACTACCGGCGACAGCGTGAATGGAAACAATGGCTTATTACTTTGCAATCTTCTGTTTATATATGAATGTATGATAAAACAATTATTGAATTCGGGTTTTCGTGATATCCAGAATAATCAAGGTCTCGGTAAGTGTTATTAGCCTCAGCCTCCGGCCTCGGCTCTTGATTATTCTGGATATCACGAAAAACCTCATCCAATAATTGTTTATTACACAACAGAGATCCCTGCTTTTTTCAAATAAAAACAAAGGACGGCATTGCTAAACAACGTGATTTATTGATTTCCAGATAATTTGCATATCGTTTTGAATTCGAAATAAAGAGGTCGTCAAAGACACGAGGTGGCCATTTTTTGACATCAATGGTGCGTAACTTTCTGTTTGTTTACGCAGGGAAGTTCGAATCGTAAAGGACAAAACAGGCCTGTGTTACGGGCTTGTCAACTTCCTCCAAGAGATAGCTTCGACAAAAACGGAAATATCG
>BLFK01000658.1:668534-673534 GCA_014634185.1 Astreopora myriophthalma | reverse complement strand
TGCTGTACCTGATATGGTCAAGGAACGCGTCAACAATAAAGCGAGCTGATAACATTTTTGGAGCTATGAGTTTTTAAGAAAATAATTATTTTTTAATAAAACAATTATTCTACTCGGGCTTGCTGGATATAAAATGATTATAACCAACTCGCGCGCCACGCGTCACGTTGGTTATCTATCGCTTCATATCCAGCGCGCCCTCGTAGAATAATTGTTAATAATCGCAGGGCTGTTTTTAGGAAAACAAATGGTTCGTTTCTCCCACTCGCGGTGCTCCAGTCTCACGCTTTGCCAATGCTCACCGTTTTGTTGTTGTTTTTCCCTTCACTCTTGCAATCACTTACCGCTATTCCTCCCCAATCAATGCCTCTTAGAAAAACAAAACAAACACAAAAACAACACCTCCCGCGCATCCAGCTGCTGCTGGCCTCCCCCCCACCCCCTAGCCCCGTGATATGATTGATGTTCTTGCTTCAGCTTTGGGATTGTCCATTAGCTGCAATGTTTATTAAGGCGGGATAAACAAGAATTTGAATGAAATTTTAAGGGCCTTAGAGAACGGATAAAAAAAGGAAGAAAATTAGTTTTGAAACAGTAACAGACAGTTGACTTCCACCCAAGAGCACCCCAGCTTGGTAGGCGGGCTGTTTGGGTGTGCATATACTCATTTTAAACTTCAATTTCTAATTTGTAAACCACATTAAGTCTTCACAATTTCTTATTTCTCCAAAAATATACTTCTCTTTTGAGAAAAACTATATCCGTCCAAATATACCCCTAAATCATCCAAAAATTTACAAACACCGCAAAACATCGATCGGGGTAATGAGCAGAGGGTTTGGGCATTGCTTGAAACGCCAACGAGCATTAAAACCATTTTCATTGGCCGAAAGACGGCTTCCAGGTCTACCCCTTCAATCTAAATGGAACGCGGGGCCCACCTTCTATAGGTCTTGACATGAAACACGGCATTTATCCGGGGGGAGGGGGGAGGATGGGTTGATGCAATTGGTCCAATCTGTCGTTCCGACTTTATTTTCGTTCAAATCAATATTGGCAATACTTTAAATTTAGGCCTCAAAACAGCAACATACTGATCAAGGCCAACCAAAAATGAACGACCGCATTATACATATGAAGAATTGGTTGACAGACAGACAGACATCTCGGAATCCGGACCTAAATAAAAAAAAAAATAAGAATAATAAAGCAAATGATGCGGCGAAGCTTTGCTTTGCGTATTATTTTTTTTCAGCGTTACAAATCCAAATGCTTCAACAACGCATTTGATAAGAGTCTTTTTTGGTGTATTAAAGTGTTCCTGCCTTAACAATTAAGTGACCGATAAAAGAAATGGTCTTCATTACAATATAACAAGCTAAGAAATATTTCAAATGGTGAAGTTCATACCATTAGTGGACAGGGGGCAGTTTTAGTGTTAGCTATTACTTCTTATAATCCAGAGCTTATAGACAGACGTGCAATCCGGAATCCGGGCCCAAATTTTCAGTTGATCCGCGATCCACGATACTATTCAAATCCACAAATTTGCTTATTTATTTATTTATTGATTTACTTTTTTCAAAAGTCCGCAATCCGTGTGCTTTTGGGGCTAAATCCACTGATCCACGCAGCTATTGGATATTAACCCCACTCTTTATCACATGGCAAGCGTGCTCACCGCGTGCGCAACGTCACGACCAACAGGACTGGGACGAGAATAGAGCCTGACACGCATGCCCCGTTTGATTAAGGTTTCGCGCCAGATTAGAAAATTTCCGCCATTGGTGAAAACAATGTCGTGAAGAAGAACTTGTCTTTTATTTAGTCCGATCTCCGAGATTTTCGGTGTGTTTCATCCCAGGTTACCAGGGAATTGTCATGGCTAAAGTACACATCAATAACGTGGTCGTCTGCGAAAATCCGTCACCCTTTTCGAGTAGCTTTCAATTTCAAATCACGTTTGAGTGCACGGAAGAACTAAACGAAGGTTTGATCTCATGTCAATTGCTTTGATGGCCGGCTTGTACATTTCCTTTCTAGTACATTGCATTAATGTACTTACTGTTTATGTGAATTGTCCAGATTTAGAATGGAAAATCATTTATGTCGGATCAGCGGAAAGCGATGCCTACGATCAAGTGCTGGACTCGGTCTGGGTCGGACCAGTTCCTGTTGGCACACACACATTTCTGTTTGAGGTAAGCTTAAGCCGCTGTTACACGTTGAAACTTTTAGCTGAAACTTATGTGCAACCGTGCAACAAGAGCGAGCGAGGCTAATTTCACGAAGTGGTGTTACAGGGTGAAAGTCTTGTTTTTATCTACCCTGCAAGCAGAGGCCCTTCGATCTTCCTAGATAAGTCGGGAAGAGGAAGGGACCTCTGCCAGCCGCCTCGACTTTTCCTGTTGAGCATGCATTAAATTCAAAGGTAACCGAGCGTCAGTCAAGCGTGACCAGTATCCGCCAAACTGAAATAAACATTCGACATTTTTGCGAAAATCTCTCTGAAAGACACGCTGTAACTGAAAAAAAAAATAGATAGTTTAGACTTTTCAAATGCCGTATGTTTATGTATAAAACAAAATTCGTAGCTTTCTGCTTTCGCCGTGACGGAGGAAATACCCACGTGAACTCATTAATCACGAGAGCAAAGGTCATAACTGCCATGCTGACGTAAATTCAAAAATACTGATCACGCGTGAGTGATCATGCGCAAACAGCGAAAAACCGGTTTGATCACTCAAAACTGGTCTGACTCATCGAGATAGTTGGATGAGCAGCAAATCAAAGAAAGTCGAGGTGGCTGGCAGAGGTCCCTTCCTCTTCCCAACTTATCTGGGAAGATCGAAGGACGGGTAGTTTTTATCATCACTCGCAGGGTAGTTTTTATCATCACTGCGATCAATAGCTCAAGGTGCCAGAATGCCTACGTGCAAATGAAGAAAGTGACGATGTTCCCTCGAAGCTCACATATATGTTATTCAATTCTCTTACACTTTTGACCAGGGACCCGTTTCTCGAAAGTCCCGAACAGTTGACCTTCCTGAAAAGCAATTTGTAAAGTTTCCATTGGCTTTTTTCCGAAAATCTGGTCTTTTAACATGCTTTAAAGATAAGAGAGAGAAACCCACTTGCAAAGTTTCCCTTGTGAAAACGTCTTCGGCTGCAAGGTATGGTGGGAATGATGGCACCCGAAAAATTTCGGGGCTTTTGAGAAACGGGCCCCAGGACTGAATGCAATGTCATTGTTTACAGGCAGCATTCGCCGGACATGGTACATGCACAGTCTGCAGCTTACAAAAAAAACCTATTGATTTAAGTATTTGCCAGACTTTGGCATTGCATAATAATAGTACCCGGCCTGCCAATCACGCTTTCTTCCAGTCTTGGGACTAAATTTCGAAGGTTGCTGCTTGAGGAGAACAACAACAACAACAAACTTTATTTAAAAAATACAGACATAACATACAAATTTCTTCCACTTGGAAGTAGTGGAAGACTAATCGAGGCAGGTTGGTTGAGGCAGGTTGCTATGCACCCCATTGGTTATCTATCACTTCATATCCAGCATGCTCTCATAGAATAATACTCACGAGGCAAATGGCCGACCGTTTCATTGTTTTTTATCACCTTCACAGCAAATTTGGCCATTACATTATCAAACTCCAATAGGCTTGATTTAAGTTTCTTTTAAAAGGTAAATTTGGTAATTAGTTCGATACTAATGGTCCAATTCGCAGGAATGCGTTTTTCAGTTTCTCAAGCTTAGAATGTTCAACATAGAAGTTGCCCTTAGAAGAGGACCGGGTACTGTAAGGATCAGATACTGTAATTATGAACATTTCTGGTTCTGAAAGAGATAGTAACTGTATCAGGTGCAGTATTGTGTGCAATGTCCCACATCATACTGCATAACGGATTAAAAATGGATGGAGACAGGAAGAATGTTAGAGCTGGCTAATAAAGGGACAGTATGGTCCCTAAATTGTTGAAAATGGATCAAGTGTAGGGCATGCTTTTGAAGCACAAGAATTTTATTAAGATGAAAATGATTTTTAGGCAGAGCCCTATGCACCTATACAATAATGCAAATAGGGAGGTATAAGGGCTTGGTAAATTTTCAAGAGAGGGTTTAAAGGAATTGAATGTCTTACTCTCTATAAAATACCTGCAGTTTAAATTACCTGCCGATTAAAATACGGCAGTTAAAATACCTGCCGATTTTCTGACAGACTAGGTCAACATGATTTTTCCACAACACATTGATGTCTAAGAGAACACCATGATATCTGACAAAGTCGTTCGTTGTAAGAGGTTGAAGTGCAGTGGATATACATGTAGGGTCAAGGATCTTAATAACAGGGTAGTGAGATAATGGGTTTTGATAAGGATGGAAAAGCATAAATTTGGATTTCTTACAATTTATTGAAAGTTTATTTGGTAGGAGCCAGTCACTGACCAGTAGTTCATTATTGACAGTCCATTTTAGTTGTCTGATATTGCTACCAGCATACATAATGCTAGTATCATCTGCAAATAAATGAAAGGATAGCCATTTTGAAGAGTTAATGATATCATGCAAGAATAAAAGAGGGCCAACGACAGATCCCTGTGGAGTCCACATAATTATATGTAGTGTTCGTTCATGATCAGACATGATGTTGTTCATTGAGGTTGTATGTTTGCATCAAAATAGATATGATCTAAAGCAGTCATTAATAATCCCTCTTATGCCATAATAATACAGTTTACTTAGAAGAATGGAGTGATACAGTGTCAAAAGCCTTTTTGAGATCAATGAAGTTTCCAGAAGTAAATTGGCCACTGTTCATATTATATTTTTTTGTAAATTACACGAACAATATGTAGAACTGCATGTTGAGTGTCGAGGTCACTCCTGAACCCATACTGGGAATTCGTCAGCACATTGTTTTTATCAGTAAATTTAACAATGCTTCCATACTTGAGTATCTCAAACATTTGATTAAATACTGAGA
>BLFK01000658.1:653534-661034 GCA_014634185.1 Astreopora myriophthalma | reverse complement strand
AGGGTTCCTTGGTTTCCTTAGCACTTCACCAGGTGGAAGAATTTTAGTTCAGAAAGTTCTATTAGGTCTAGAGATGTAGTCAGCTATGCTCTGTGCTTTGATACCTGATAAAACACTTCTGTTCATTTTTAAACATTACGTGTACCTAATACTATGTCTGATAAAACTAGGAAGTTGCTTCCGAAGTTCAGGCCCTGCCACTGAAAAAGTGCTTTCTCAGTGCTATTATTTAAGGTTGGCTTGCAGTTCATTGGGCAATGTATTAGACACTGGGCTTAGATGAAATGCAGCTTTTTGGAAACAAAAAGTCAGAGAGGAGCAAGGCCATTAAGAGCCTTATACACTTGCAATAAAACCTCAAAAATAATCATAAATATGATAATAGAAGTGAACCTCTATCAGCTCTGGTGTTGCATGATGGTGGTTCCATGTTTGAGTCACTAGTTGCACAGCAGAGCATTTTCTTTTTTTTAAAGCAAATATTTGGGGAGGCCATAAAGGAATTTTCTTTTTTTTCAAGCATCTGAGCAGGCCGGAATCCTAAATCCGCAAATCTGATTGGCTAATCATGCGCACGTGACCAGTCCAGCTTTTTACGATATGGTCCACGGGCCAGATTTTTCCTCCGGCCCGCTGTAGCAATTAAGACTCGTTAAAAATTTTACTGTTACAAAGGTAGTTGTAAACATCCCCGCGTAGTAAAAAATATGCTACCGAAATATAGTGTGTACTCGCGCGTCAAAATAAAACCCAACTGCTGAAAATCATGCTCACATTACTTTCTTTGGTCTTTGGTGCTTTGTAAGCACGCGGGAAGTTACGTCAAGTCATTTATTACTATCTCTTTAATTTCCCCACTTTAAAAGGAAGACATCCCCCCCCCAAAAATAAATACGTTATTTACTGGGCTAGGTCCGGCCAAGAGCCGGACTCAAGACCAAGGGCACAGTTTTTTTCCCATACGGACCTCCCACCCGGTAAATAGCATACATGAATTTCAATAGTCCAGTCTTGAAAGGTAGTGTGCATGTGCTAGATTATTGGTTCATCACTAGATAACGATGATTAGCTCTAGTTTATAATGTGACGTGTATGTATGGTGTGGAATTTAAAGTAATTTAGATGATTGGTTAATCCTTAATGAATAATTAATAAAATTAATTATCATCTGATGATCATTTCTTGCAGCTTCAGAGAAATATACTTCACTCAAAGCCAAGGGTGACAAGATTTACAATCGACTGGTAGACTTTTTTTTGGCACATACGTTATTTTGCTATCCTCTTGTATACTTTGATGCAGATGTATTTATATAAATTGAACATATGGTTATTTTAGTCTTGCTGTATAATTGTCATGTTGAATGAACTTTTAACAGCTTTGAAATGCATGACGACCTCACAAACTACAGCTGAATGCCTCAAGTGTATCATAAAGAAGCACAATTAGCCTGCAGAGCTGGGTTTTTTTGGTGTATGTGTGCTAAGAAATAGAACGCTCCCAAAAGACCGGCATTTTGTACCTGCAGAAATTACAGAATTAGAACTTGTCTCCCTCTCCCTTGGAGTATTTTTGGCTTGCCCCATCTCTCTGTCGGTTTTGTTATCCAACATCCCATCCAAGGATTATTAATGGCTTGACCACTCAAATATGCCTCCATGTCTGCAGGCTAAAGTACAATGTGGCTTCTGTATGCTTGTACAGGAATAATTGGCGGTTTTTGTACTAGACGCATTATTTGTCTGGGGGAACTTGGGCAAAAATGTGTTGTTCGTCTGATCGTGCGTTGCTGGTATAAAGACGGGCACAAGACGCATTCTTCCATTGTGCATTTTTCAAGACACACAACGAAAGATAGTTCGACTAGACAGATAATGCATCTTGTGCCTGTCTTTATACCAGACAAACTTAACAGACACGGAACAAATGTTTGCCCAAGTTTGTCTCAGACGGATTATGCACCTTTTATAGTCTTTATACTAGACGAAAAAAACAAGGGTCGCATACTTCGTCCGGACTGATTATGTGTCTCTAGTATAAAAACGGCCATTATGTACACCATTCTGTTGACAGTTGCTGGGCATAGCAAAGTGTACTTGTTCTATTACAATAAGTGTATTTTGTTAAAAGAGCGCTATCGAATAAGCACTGTCCCTGAATATCAAATTCATGTAGTGCCATAATAATTATAAGCCTGCAAATGATTTTTTTTTCTTGGTAAGAAAGCAGTTAATTTTGCCAGTCCAGAGTTAATCTTTTGCTCAGAAAGGTGCCAGTCTTGGTGGACCAAAAATCAATCTAGTGCAAGAAATTCAAAATTAGAGTCACACTAACTTTGTTCACACAGATACTCACTTGTGTACAGGTGCACTCCGTTTTCCCGACATAATCACTGGTATTATTTTTTCCTTCTGCCGATAATCAAGAAAAATCATGGAGAAAGTGATTTTTTTTAAATTAGTCATCACAAATGCCTTTCTGGTGTCTGACTAAGGCAAAGTGTTGTGGATCAAAGCATTTGTTTGATGACGAGAAATGGTTTGCAGGCTTGTATGTAGGATCTTTGCCATTGTGGCAGGGTGTTCATTAGGCATTGGAGATCAGAGAATTCCCTGGCTACTACATGGAATTTTGATGGCTTGTAGCCCCCTCAAAGTGAATTTCTCCTCGATTCCTCATTTACCTTATACAGTACTATCCTCCTGTTACAGCATTATACCTCAGTTGCAAATGGAAGCCCTGCTGTGGGTGTAAACATTTTGTTTGTTTTTTTTTTTTGTAGAGCCAATCTTTCATAATGGTTCAGCTGTTAATAATTTGCTATGCAGCTTACATATACAATACAGCAATGATCTGAAAAGTGTGACTACAGGTAGTCTTCAGACTTATGTTATGTTTATGTTCATTGTGTTACCACCAAGCCACGACCGACTTGATGGCGGGCGAAAATAACACTGGACCCCGGACAACCAAACGCAACGCCTTTATTTACTGTGACATTTTCTTATCTCGCTCTCGCAACACACCACCTTGGCGGTTTTCTAAATGACAACAGAAAGGTAGCAATGAAACAAGCGTACAAACAAGCGAAGTTTGACGAAACGAAAACACTTACCGAGCTGTAGCGGCCTCCGGAACTTACATACAAAAACAACTCTCGCCAAAAGGAATATAACGCACTAAGTCACGTGACTCCCTCCGCGTTGGTAGTCACACATTGGTGTGCACATGCTATCCAATCAGACACCAAGAAAGGCTATATTCGGCTTATGGTTGGATCATCTTACGCAAACAAAGGAATGTCAATTTAATTAAAAGCGGTCACACTGCGAGATCCTTGTCGTAAGTTGGATTGTAGTCAACTAAGTTTCATATGATAGTGACATGCTGTAGAAGCTGCGGTCAGGGACAAGACCAGTTGAATAACTTTTGAAAATAAACCTTTACTGTTTAATGCGTGGATTCTCCAATGTCCAGTGCCAATTTTTTTGTCCCCTCTCCTCTTTTTAATATTGCAACTGTGTTGATAGTGTGTGTATTGGTGTGGTTCAACTTTGAGGGGTGCAGAGGGTGGGAGCTAGCTCTCAGTGGAAGGGTGTTTTGTTGTTTTGTATTTACAGAAACGCATTTCTTTGATAGGAAGTATTAATTTTGTTTTCCTCAAAACTGATGTTGTGACTTATGTAAGTGATGTGCATAAACCTGATGTTGGACATATCGAAGTGCCTTCATCCAAACCTAGTTGAAGGAATATTAAGATATGACATAATTATAACATACTCACTGAACGATACCTGTTGTCATTCCTGGATACAACTCTCAACACTTTTGTCCTTGATTGTAGATCAAAACATGCTGAAGGAAGAAAACAAATAAACATGAATAAACAACAGAATGAGGCTTGTGTAAATAAAAACTGTTGGAAGAATTGCTTAACACTGGGTTCGTGTTTTCTCTTACCTGTAACCACAACTCTCACTCAAAACAAATCTGAACTGTTCATTACTCAGGGTTCGTATGGGTCATGGAAAACCTGGAAAGTCATGGAATTGAAGTATTTTTACTTGCACAACCCCGGTTTTGGCTATTGTAATCTCGCTATTTCATAACTAAAATCTTCAATTGTACTATCTCACTCTGCTAAGTTTCTGATATGTAGCGTAAAAAGCTTCTGTTCGTATTGACGCCAGCGATATAAGAAAGAACCTCTAAACTGGCATCGGAGGACTTCCTCTCTGCCTTTATGAGTCCATCTCTTCCTTTTGTCCATATAGTCAATCGGTTGCTACCTGCAACAATAAAGAAATAAATAAAAATCTACATAACAAAATCATCATCATCATCATCATCATCATCATAGTAATAAAATCATAGGAATAGTAATAGGAATAGGAATAGGAATAGGAATAGGGACAGCAATAGCCACAGGACTAGGAATAGTAATAAGAAATAATAATAGTAATAAAATAATAACAATAGGGATAGGAAAAGCCAAAGGAATAGTAATAGCCATAGGAATAGTAATAGTAAGAGCCATAGGAATGGTAATAGCAAGAGCCATAGGAATAAGAATAGTAATAGAAATAATAATAGGAATAGCAATACAAACAGCCAAAGGAATAAGATTAGTGATAGGAATACCCATAAGAATAGAAATAGTAATAGCCATAGAAAGAAGAATAGGAATACTAATAGCCATAGGAATAGTAATAGTAACAGCCATAGAAAGAAGAATAGGAATAGTAATAGCCATAGGAATAGAAATAGTAATAGCCATAGAAAGAAGAATAGTAATAGTAATAGCCATAGGAATAGTAATAGTAATAGCCATAGAAAGAAGAATAGGAATAGTAATAGCCATAGGAATAGAAATAGTAATAGCCATAGAAAGAAGAATAGGAATAGTAATAGCCATAGGAATAGTAATGGTAATAGCCATAGAAAGAAGAATAGGAATAGTAATAGCCATAGGAATAGAAATAGTAATAGCCATAGAAAGAAGAATAGAAATAGTAATAGGAATAGAAATAGTAATAGCCATAGGAATAGAAATAGTAATAGACATAGAAAGAAGAATAGGAATAGTAATAGCCATAGAAAGAAGAATAGGAATAGTAAAAGCCATAGGAATAGAAATAGTAATAGCCATAGAAATAGTAATAGCCATAGGAATAGAAATAGTAATAGCCATAGAAAGAAGAATAGAAATAGAAATAGCCATAGGAATAGTAATAGTAATAGCCATAGAAAGAAGAATAGGAATAGTAATTGCCATAGGAATAGAAAAAGTAATAGCCATAGAAAGACGAATAGGAATAGTAATAGGCATAGGAATAGAAATAGTAATAGCCATAGAAAGAAGAAAAGGAATAGTAATAGCCATAGGAATAGAAATAGTAATAGCCATACAAACAAGAATAGGAATAGTAATAGCCATAGAAAGAAGAATAGGAATAGTAATAGCCATAGAAAGAAGAATAGGAATAGTAATAGCCATAGGAATAGAAATAGTAATAGCCATAGAAAGAAGAATAGGAATAGTAATAGCCATAGGAATAGTAATAGTAATAGCCATAGAAAGAAGAATAGGAATAGTAATTGCAATAGGAATAGAAATAGTAATAGCCATAGAAAGAAGAATAGGAAGAGTAATAGCCATAGAAAGAAGAATAGGAATAGTAATAGCCATAGGAATAGAAATAGTAATAGCCATAGAAAGAAGAA
This sequence comes from Astreopora myriophthalma, assembly GCA_014634185.1. Lineage (NCBI taxonomy): Eukaryota > Metazoa > Cnidaria > Anthozoa > Scleractinia > Acroporidae > Astreopora > Astreopora myriophthalma. Next base: position 655,310 of record BLFK01000658.1, on the reverse strand, counting down.
TAGGAATAGTAATAGCCATAGGAATAGTTATAGTAATAGCCATAGAAAGAAGAATAGGAATAGTAATAGCCATAGGAATAGTAATAGTAATAGCCATAGAAAGAAGAATAGGAATAGTAATAGCCATAGGAATAGAAATAGTAATAGCCATAGAAAGAAGAATAGGAATAGTAATAGCCATAGGAATAGAAATAGTAATAGCCATAGAAAGAAGAATAGGAATAGTAATAGCCATAGGAATAGAAATAGTAATAGCCATAGAAAGAAGAATAGGAATAGTAATAGCCGTAGGAAGAGAAATAGTAATAGCCATAGAAAGAAGAATAGGAATAGTAATAGCCATAGGAATAGTAATAGTAATAGCCATAGAAAGAAGAATAGGAATAGTAATAGCCATAGGAATAAAAATAGTAATAGCGATAGAAAGAAGAATAGGAATAGTAATAGCCATAGGAATAGAAATAGTAATAGCCAAAGAAAGAAGAATAGGAATAGTAATAGCCATAGGAATAGAAATAGTAATAGCCATAGAAAGAAGAATAGGAATGGTAATAGCCGTAGGAAGAGAAATAGTAATAGCCATAGAAAGAAGAATAGGAATAGTAATAGCCATAGGAACAGTAATAGTAATAGCGATAGAAAGAAGAATAGGAATAGTAATAGCCATAGGAATAGAAATAGTAATAGCCATAGAAAGAAGAATAGGAATAGTAATAGCCATAGAAAGAAGAATAGGAATAGCAATAGCCATAGGAATAGAAATAGTAATAGCCATAGGAATTATAATAGTAATAGCCATAGAAAAAAGAATAGGAATAGTAATAGCCATAGGAATAGTAATAGTAATAGCAATAGAAAGAAGAATAGGAATAGTAATTGCCATAGGAATAGAAAAAGTAATAGCCATAGAAAGACGAATAGGAATAGTAATAGGCATAGGAACAGTAATAGTAATAGCGATAGAAAGAAGAATAGGAATAGTAAGAGCCATAGGAAGAGAAATAGTAATAGCCATAGAAAGAAGAATAGGAATAGTAATAGCCATAGAAACAGAAATAGTAATAGCCATAGAAAAAACAATAGGAATAGTAATAGCCATAGGAATAGGAATAGTAATAGCCATAGAAAGAGGAATAGGAGTAGTAATAGCCATAGAAAGAGGAATAGGAATAGTAATAGCCATGGAAATAAGAATAGGAATAGTAATAGCCATAGGAATAGAAATAGTAATAGCCATAGAAAGAGGAATAGGAATAGTAATAGCCATAGAAAGAAGAATAGGAATAGTAATAGCCATAGGAATAGAAATAGTAATAGCCATAGAAAGAAGAATAGGAATAGTAATACCATAGGAACAGAAATAGTAATAGCCATAGAAAGAAGAATAGGAATAGTAATAGCCATAGGAATAGGAATAGTAATAGCCATAGAAAGAAGAATAGGAATAGTAATAGCCATAGGAATAGAAATAGTAATAGCGATAGAAAGAAGAATAGGAATAGTAATAGCCATAGGAATAGAAATACTAATAGCCATAGAAAGAAGAATAGGAATAGTAATAGCCATAGGAAGAGAAATAGTAATAGCCATAGAAGGAAGAATAGGAATAGTAATAGCCATAGGGACAGTAATAATAATAGCCATAGAAAGAAGACTAGGAATAGTAATAGCCATAGGAAGAGAAATAGTAATAGCCATGGAAAGAAGGATAGGAATAGTAATAGCCATAGGAATAGAAATAGTAATAGCCATAGAAAGAAGAATAGGAATAGTAAT
>BLFK01000658.1:640965-645899 GCA_014634185.1 Astreopora myriophthalma | reverse complement strand
GGCCGAAAATGGCCGATTTTAGTGCTTTCTTATTTATGGCCAAAACGGGCTCTTTGAAGCTTCCACACATTGTTTTTTGGCTCTAAAATATAATACCAGCCTTAATCCTTCAGGAAAAGTGCATTTGAGGGTAATTCGACCTGGTTTTGATGCAATTTTACACCTTTGAAAATTGGTGCTATTTTAGCCCATTTTGGCCAAAATGGTAAGGTTAACCCCTTAGCAAAATGGCCGAAAATGGCCGATTTTAGTGCTTTCTTATTTATGGCCAAAACGGGCTATTTGAAGCTCCCAGACATTGTTTTTTGGCTCTAAATTGTAATACAGACCTTAATCCTTTAAGAAAAGTGCATTTGAGGGTAATTCGACCTGGTTTTGATGCAATTTTACACCTTTGAAAATTGGTGCTATTTTAGCCCATTTTGGCCAAAATGGTAAGCTTAACCCCTTAGCAAAATGGCCGAAAATGGCCGATTTTAGTGCTTTCTTATTAATTAATGGCCAAAACCTGCTCTTTGAAGCTCCCAGACACTGTTTTTTGGCTCTAAATTGTAATACAGACCTTAATCCTTTAAGAAAAGTGCATTTGAGGGTAATTCGACCTGGTTTTTATGCAATTTTACACCTTTGAAAATTGGTGCTATTTTAACCCATTTTGGCACAAATGGTAAGCTTAACCCCTTAGCAAAATGGCCGAAAATGGCCGATTTTAGTGCTTTCTTATTTATGGCCAAAACGGGCTATTTGAAGCTCCCACATTGTTTTTTTGCTCTACTTTATTATACAGGCCTTAATGCTTTAAGAAAAGTGCATTTGAGGGTAATTCGACCTGGTTTTGATGCAATTTTACACCTTTGAAAATTGGTGCTATTTTAGCCCATTTTGGCCAAAATGGTAAGGTTAACCCCTTAGCAAAATGGCCGAAAATGGCCGATCTTAGTGCTTTCTTATTTATGGCCAAAACGGGCTATTTGAAGCTCCAAGACAATGTTTTTTGGCTCTAAATTATAATACAGGCCTATATCCTTTAGGAGAAGTGCATTTGAGGGGAATTCGACCTGGTTTTGATGCAGTTTTACACCTTTGAAAATTGGTGCTATTTTAGCCCATTTTGGCCAAAATGGTAAGGTTAAACCCCTAGCAAAATGGCCGAAAATGGCCGATTTTAGTGCTTTCTTATTTATGGCTAAAACGAGCTCTTTGAAGCTCGAAGACATTCTTTTTTGGCTCTAAATTGAAATACAGGCCTTAATCCTTTAAGAAAAGTGCATTTCAGGGTAATTCGACCTGGTTTTGATGCAATTTTACACCTTTGAAAATTGGTGCTATTTTAGCCCATTTTGGCCAAAATGGTAATGCTAACCCCTTAGCAAAATTGTCGAAAATGGCCGATTTTAGTGCTTTCTTATTTATGGCCAAAACGGGCTATAAGAAGCTCCCAGACATTGTTTTTTGGCTCTAAATTGTAATAGAGGCCTTAATCCGTTAAGAAAAATGCATTTGAGGGTAATTCGACCTGGCTTTGATGGAATTTTACACCTTTGAAAATTGGTGCTATTTTAGCCCATTTTGGCCAAAATGGTAAGGTTAACCCCTTAGCAAAATGGCCGAAAATGGCCGATTTTAGTGTTTTGTTATTTATGGCCAAAACGGGCTCTTTGAAGCTCCCAGACATTGTTTTTTGGCTCTAAATTGTAATACAGGCCTTAGTCCTTTAAGAAAAGTGCATTTAAAGGGTAATTCTACCTGGTTTTGATGCTATTTTACACCTTTTAAAATTGGTGCTATTTTAGGCCATTTTGGCCAAAAATGTTAAGGTTAACCCCTTAGCAGAATGGCCGAGAATGGCCGATTTTAGTGCTTTCTTATTTATGGCCAAAACGTGCTCTTTGAAGCTCCCAGACATTCTTTTTTTGGCTTTAAATTGAAATACAGGCCTTAATCCTTTAGGAAAAGTGCATTTGAGGGTAATTAGAGGAAGGAAGGAAGAGAATACTTCAAGACTTTCTGTCAAAATGACGTTTTATAATAATACTCTATCATGAATTCTATTGTTCTGGGAATGATATTATAGGGTGCCTAGGGAATGCCAAAATTTGCTTTTGGTTCAAAAAATTTCAAACCAGATTAATTTTTACAATTCCTTTGTCTCAGATTAATTACAGTGTGAAACAAAGGATGAAAAAATCAAAACGGTTTGAAATTTTTCAAAGAAAAACCACTTATACCCACAACATGCTTGAATTTTCTCCTTGAGCGTCCCATCATACCAATCATGTCCGTCTATCGCCAAAAAATGTCTATGTTGTCAATAGTGCCACGATTTTGTTATCTATGGAAAAAAAATTGTGATTTTACCCGTACTTGTATAAATTTACAGGATCTTCCTCTCCATTTATGAATGTAGCAAACACTGTATTTGAGAAAAAATTATTAAACCGAGTCTTTTTTCCTAGAGAAGTTTTTTTCTGTTTCCAAATAAAAAGTAAAAGGCCACCTTTGTGAAGCCATTTACGTACACAATGAGCGAAATTGTTGCAGAGCCCTAACGTCGAACGTCTCTCTAAACCGACTTTTTCCTAATTACTGCGAGTTTACTACACAAGATCCCGATCGCCATACGAGTCCTGCGCGACTAGCGCGCCCTACCCGGCTAACAACACCTGTTCCGTTAAAAATAGCAGGTGGCTTTTGTATTTATTTTATTTTATTTTACTTTATTTTATTTTATTTTTTTTACATGCTAGCATGGACCTCTTGAATTTAATTTAATTAATACAGAGAGTCAGAGAAGAACACAGATCTTGCTACTAGTTGAAACACCTTTTTTGTCTCCAGAATTAACTTTTTTCATAACAAGTGGAAAAGCGTTGAAGCAAACTATGAAACAGGTGATTACTCCTCGTATGCTGGAAACGGTTTTGAGAGTACATTATCAAACCAATAAAGCGTAGAGACCCGGTAAACTATACACTACTTTTTACACCTAAGCCTGTGTTATGTGTTTTTTCGAATTCGTTGGTTCTCAGTGCGGAGCCATTTGTGCTCCTATCCGTGACGATTGAAGTTAATTTAGGTTCGGAGTTTGTTTAGAATTGCTAATTGTGCGATTATAATTAAAATGGCAGCTCTTTTAGAGCTCTTTTAGAGCTCTTTTATAGCTCTTTTACAGGAGATGTTTGTGGGTTAAAACGAAACATGCCGTTGATCAGAGATGCCACACTGCAAGTGAGTGTCAACCGGAATTCTTGCTCTTGTTTACAATGAGCTTATTCACGCAATGTGCACGCTTCATTTCTTAGATGAAAAAGGAAAACAAAAACTGTAATTCCCGAGATAACCATTAGCATAAGAATAATGTTTCTGTGATGAGAGAAAAAAAGCAAAAAAAACAGGAAGTTACCATGTTCCTTTTCATAAAATTGTTTTTCCCGTGTTTGCCAAAGTTAAAAAACGCCAATGCAAGCATAGTCTTCAGAGCTTACGACTACTCTCCCGAACGGACCTATCAACTACATGTCTGAATGTCATTTTCACATTATAAAACGTATTTCAGAAGCTGGCTCGGTTTTTATTTTGGCCCCAAAGCTTCAATTTTCTGAATTCTTGGAAATTGTAGTTTTTGAACTCAATGTGCTAAACAACTTTCCTGGGCAATGCCACATATTGACAGACGTCATTTGTCTTTTTTCTTAGCCAATTAGTAGACAGCAAACTCCACCGAAATTGTTAAATATGTTTTACAAATGTTTTGTTTGGTCTCTTTCTCAGGACCAAATTTATTTGCCTCTGCCAAATAACGAGGCGTTTAATAAGCCAATAATAAGCCAAGCGATGGAGCCTTATCTCAAGATTTGTTATCAAGTCGTATGTTTCACTGTGTTCGTAGGTGAGTGCGATGAGAAGTTCACTATTTAACAATTAATTTACGAAAATGAATTTTGAGATGAAAAGGGCTAGAACCCCTATTGTAGTGTTGGCCGTTATAATTGGATCAATGAAAAGACCCAACGAATACGAAGGAGCTTAATCTCAGTTAGAAAAGGGGGTCTGAGTATCAAATATTCACCAGCGGATGGAAATTCCATGGACATGTAACGTACAAAATTGAGCAACCCATTTTAAATGCTCATTCCTGTCACGCGCGGCCATCTATCGGCACGATTATACCGATAGCGGAAATGGGCGTAAAGGTCTGATGCTGGATCACATCAGACCTGCGGAAGTGTATGGGCGATCGCGATGTTGCTAAACGGAAAGCTATTAAATCTAACGATCCTCAAGACTGGGCTGTGTACAAAAGGCTACGTAATAAGATCAATGGAGAAGTTAAATCTACCAAGGCATCCTATTATGCTAATGCGTTTATTCAGTCTAATGGCGACTCACATAAAACCTGGCAAATGATTAATGAACTCACGTCCCGTCAGAAAAATAACGCATCTGTGAAAGAATTAAAACTAAACGAGAACTCAGTAACCAATTTTCACGAGCTTTCCAATGCATTTAATGATCACTTTTCAATAACTGGAACCAAACTTGCTAATGAGGTACCCCTTATTACGGATGGTTCAAGTTATGCTGATTCCATAACTTGTTACATACTTGTTGTTGTCAGCAGCAACAACAAGTTCCTTTTCAGTCCAATGAGTAGTAGCAATGTTTTTTCTCTCCTAAATAAGTTATCTAAATCTAAAGCAACAGATCTCGATAACATTTCTGCTAAACTAATTCGCGAAAGTGCAGATCTTACCTCGATCCCTTTATGCACTATTTTCAATAAGTCTTTAAGTTCTGGTCAATTTCCAGATGACTGGAAATGCGCTAGAGTGACTCCTTTGTTCAAACAAGGTGAGAGAACTGATGTTAATAATTAACGGCCAATCTCTGTTATCTCCATCGTGCTCAGTAATAGCTAAGGTGTTCGAGAGAAT
>BLFK01000658.1:613465-633465 GCA_014634185.1 Astreopora myriophthalma | reverse complement strand
TGAGTGCCAGGCTGAAACGACAGCTAATGACAATAGCAAAAGAATAGAACATATTCCCCGTAATCTATTCCCTTGAATTACTATTTAGATATGGGTCGATAATCTATATTCCACTCGTAAAAATCGTAACTGTAGAATTGAAATTGATTTTATTGCCCGGACGTATTTAATGTGACGTCTGGAGAACTTCGTATCTTTAATAACTTTTGCACAGTTTAAATATAAATTAAACTGAAAAATAAGAAAAAGAATAGCTTGAACATCATTCTCTTGCAGCTTCTTCGACAACAATCCTGACTGCACCTACTGCTTCAGGTAAAATCAAATATGTTCATATCTTTCCCAAATACTTCCTTGATTTATGGACAGCTGCTGACTTTCACACAAGTATCAAGGAGCTGCTTTTTGTTTGTTTATTAGTTGGTTACTTTTTGTTTTTTGTTTATTTTTTTGTATCTTTTCCTTTGTACCTCTAAGCCCCAACGACAATTCCTAAATCACGTCATAAGCTAGTGAAAATGAAGGAAGACCGATCTTTCCACAGTACACAGGATGTCTTTTTAGGGTGGATTACCCTTCTTTTGTCACAATTCTCTTGAGTTCAACTTTTCTTCATTTGTGACATTGTCTTCCGTAAAATAATCATAGTAAATTTGGGTTTGGACTTTTATTTTTATTTTAGGCGCATATAAAACGTTAAGGCTAGTTGGAGGAACTTGGAGAGGGGAAGGACGAGTAGAAATACTTTACAATGGCACCTGGGGAACCATTTGTGATGACGACTGGGATGTAAGAGACGCGCAAGTGGTTTGTCGTGAGCTTGGACTCCCCAGCGCTATCTCTGCTGTGGGTAGTGCTCACTTTGGTCATGGAAGCGGTCGCATATGGCTGGACAATGTAGACTGCACGGGTTCTGAGGCCTCTATTAAGAACTGTCATCATCTTGGGTGGGGAAATCACAACTGTGATCACCACGAGGATGCGTCAGCCGTGTGTAGAAGTAAGTATAAACGAACAGCAGCGGTTTTACTATTCCTTAATTAAAGCAAGGTTTTTTATCTCTCGTTTCGACTCTTTGGGATTCTCACTCGTTTCGGGTTTTGTTAATCGACTCCAGGTTTCGTTGACTTTCTTTCCTTGTGCTCGTTAATACAGTGGTATTGATATTGGTTTAAAATTTTATTTTACTCGCAGATAAAACATTGAGGCTAGTTGGAGGAACTTGGAGAGGGGAAGGACGAGTAGAGATATTTTACAATGGCACCTGGGGAACTGTTTGTGATGATGACTGGGATGTAAGAGACGCACAAGTGGTTTGTCGTGAGCTTGGACTCCCCAGCGCTATCTCTGCTGTGGGTACTGCTCATTTTGGTCATGGAAGCGGTCGCATATGGCTGGACAATGTAGACTGCACGGGTTCTGAGGCCTCTATTAAGAATTGTCATCATCTTGGGTGGGGAAATCACAACTGTGGTCACCACGAGGATGCGTCAGCTGTGTGTAGAAGTAATTATAAACGAACAGCAGCGGTTTTGGTATTCCTTAATTAAAGCCAGGTTTTTTATCTCGTTTCGACTCTTTGGGAGTTTCACTTGTTTTGGGTTTTGTTAATCAACTCCAGGTTCCGTTGACTTTCTTTCCTTGTGCTTGTTAATACAGTGGTATTAATATTGCTTTGGAATTTTATTTTACTCGCAGATAAAACGTTGAGGCTAGCTGGAGGAACTTGGAGAGGGGAAGGACGAGTAGAAATACTTTACAATGGCACCTGGGGAACCATTTGTGATGATGACTGGGATGTAAGAGACGCGCAAGTGGTTTGTCGTGAGCTTGGACTCCCCAGCGCTATCTCTGCTGTGGGTAGTGCTCACTTTGGTCATGGAAGCGGTCGCATATGGCTGGACAATGTAGACTGCACGGGTTCTGAGGCCTCTATTAAGAACTGTCATCATCTTGGGTGGGGAAATCATAACTGTGGTCACCACGAGGATGCGTCAGCTGTGTGTAGAAGTAAGTATAAACGAACAGCAGCGGTTTTGGTATTCCTTAATTGAAGTCAGGTTTTCTCTCGTTTGAACTCTTTGGGAGTCTCTCTCGTTTCGGGTTTTGTTAATCGACTTACTTTCCTTGTGCTTGTTAATACAGTGGTATTAATATTGGTTTAAAATTTTATTTTACTCGCAGATAAAACATTGAGGCTAGTTGAAGGAACTTGGAGCGGGGAGGGACGAGTCGAGATATTTTACAATGGCACCTGGGGAACCATTTGTGATGATAACTGGGATATTATCGATGCACAAGTTGTTTGCCAAGAGCTTGGATTCCTAGGGGCTACCTCTGCCTTCTCTAAAGCTCGCTTTGGTAGGGGTAGCGGTCCCATATGGCTGGATGAAGTACAGTGCACGGGTTCTGAGGCCTCTATTAGAAATTGTCAGCATGCTGGATGGGGCAATGACAACTGTGAACATTATGAGGATGCATCAGTCATGTGTTCAACAAACGGTATGTACAAACGAACCTCAGCGCTTTTATTATTCCTTAATTAAAAGGAAGCTTTTCTTCTCTCGTTGCGACTGTTCCGGGAGTTTTACTCCTTCAGGTTTTAGAACGTGCTCGTTGCAAGTTGATTCACAAAACTCAACACAGGCTACACTGACTCTTTTTATCCTCATCGACTCCAAGTTTTGTTCATTTTCTTTCGTTGCACTCGTTAACACAGTGGTACTAAATTCTCGTGTGGAATTTTATTTTACTTGCAGATAAAACGTTGAGGCTAGTTGGAGGAACTTGGAGCGGGGAGGGACGAGTAGAGATATTTTACAATGGCACCTGGGGAACCATTTGTGATGACCATTGGGATATTATCGATGCACAAGTTGTTTGCCGTGGGCTTGGATTCCCAGGGGCTACCTCTGCTTTCGCTAACGCTCGCTTTGGTAGGGGAAGCGGTCCCATATGGCTGGATGAGGTGCAGTGTACGGGTTCTCAGGTCTCTATTAGGAATTGTCAGCATGCCGGATGGGGTAATCATAACTGTGGTCACGATGAGGATGCATCAGTCACGTGCTTAACAAACAGTAAGTACAAACGAACAACAGCGCTTTTATAATTCGTTAATTAAAGCGTTTCTTTTTGTCATCTCCTTGCGGCTGTTCCAGTTTTACTCGTTCGGTTTTTAGAACGTGCTAGTCGCAAGTCATTTCGGAAAACTCAAGACAACCTACACTGACTCTTTTTATCCTCATCGACTCCAGCTTTTGTTCATTTTCTTTCGTTGTGCTCGTTAACACAGTGGTACTATATTTTCGTTTGGAATTTTATTTTACTCGCAGATAAAACGTTGAGGCTAGTTGGAGGAACTTGGAGCGGGGAGGGACGAGTAGAGGTATTTTACAGTGGCACCTGGGGAACCATTTGTGATGATAAATGGGATTTTATTGATGCACAAGTTGTTTGCCGTGGGATTGGATTCTCAGGGGCTATCTCTGCTTTTTCTCATGCTCGCTTTGGTGGGGGTAGCGGTCCCATATGGCTGAATGAAGTACAGTGCACGGGTTCTGAAGCCTCTATTAGGAATTGTCAACATGCTGGATGGGGTAATCATAAGTGTCGTCATGATGAGGATGCATCAGTCGTGTGTTCAACAAACAGTAAGTACAAACGAAGAATAGCGCTTTTACTATTCCTTAATTAAAATGAAGTTTCTTTTTTTATTTTTTATTCTCTCGTTTGGACTGTTTCGGGGGTCTTACTCGTTCCGGTTTCAGAACGCGTTCGTTGCAACTTGATCCAGAAAACTTAACACATCCCATACTGTCTCTTTTTATCCTAATCGACTCCAACTTTGTTAATTTTCTTTCGCTCTGCTCGTTGACATAAGGGAGGTAAAGTCTCGTTTGGAATTTCATATCACTCGCAGATAAAACATTGAGGCTAGTTGGAGGAATTTTGAGCGGGGAGGGACGAGTAGAAATACTTTACGATGGCACCTGGGGAACCATTTGTGATGATAAATGGAATATAACTGATGCACAAGTTGTTTGCCGTGAACTTGGATTCCAAGAGGCCATCCCTGCTTTCTCTAATGCTCGCTTTGGTGGGGGTAGCGGTCCCATATGGCTGGATGAAGTACAGTGCACGGGTTCTGAGGCCTCTATTAGGAATTGTCAGCATGCTGGATGGGGTAATCATGACTGTGGTCATGATGAGGATGCATCAGTCATGTGTTCAATAAACAGTAAGTACAAACGAACAACAGCTCTTTTATTATTCCTTAATGAAAACGAAGCTTTTTTTTCCTCGTTGCAAAGGTTTCGGGAGTTTTACTCCCGAATCGGGTTTGAGAATGGCCTAGTTGCAAGTTCATTCACAAAACTTAACACAGGCTATACTGACCCTTTCTATCTCAATGGACGCCAACTTTGGTTGATTTTCTTTCGTTGTGCTCGTTAATACAGTGGACCAAAATTCTCGTTGCAACTTTCATTTTACTCCAGATAGAACGTTGAGGCTAGTTGGAGGAACTTGGAGCGGGGAGGGACGAGTGGAGATATTTTACAATGGTACCTGGGGAACCATTTGTGATGATAAATGGGATTTTACTGATGCACAGGTTGGTTGCCGTGAGCTTGGATTCCCAGGGGCCATCCCTGATTTTTCACGCGCTCGCTTTGGTAGGGGTAGCGGCCCCATATGGCTGGATGAAGTACGGTGTATGGGTTTTGAAGCCTCTATTAGAAATTGTCAGCATGCTGGATGGGGTAATCATAACTGTGGTCACGATGAGGATGCATCAGTCACGTGTTTAACAAACGGTAAGTACAAACAAAAATCAGCGCTTTTGTTATTCCTTAATTAAAACGAAGTTTGTTTGTTTGTTTGCTCTTTTTTTCTCTCATTGCGATTGTTTCGGGAGTTTTACTCGTTCGGGTTTTAGAACGTGCTCGTTGCAAGTTGATTCACAAAACTCAAGACAGCCTACACTGACTCTTTTTATTCTAATGGAAGGCAACTTTTCTTCATTTTCTTTCGTTGTGCTCGTTAATACAGTGCAGGTAAATTCTCGTTTGGAATTTTATTTACTCGCAGATAAAACGTTCAGGCTAGTCGGAGGAACTTGGAGCGGGGAGGGACGAGTGGAGATATTTTACGACGGCACCTGGGGAACCGTTTGTGATGATGAATGGGATGTAATTGATGCACAAGTTGTTTGCCAAGAGCTTGGATTCCCATGGGCTAGCTCTGCTTTCTCTAACGCTCGCTTTGGTAGGGGAAGCGGTCCCATATGGCTGGATGAAGTACAGTGCACGGGTTCTGAGGCCTCTATTAGGAATTGTCAGCATGCTGGATGGGGTAATCATAACTGTGGTCACGATGAAGATGCATCAGTCACGTGTTTAACAAACAGTAAGTACAAACGAACAACAGCGCTTTTATCATTTCTTAATTAAAATGGTTTTCTTTTCTTTTGTTTTCTCTCGTTGCGACTGTCCCGTGAGTTTTATTCGTTCGGGTTTTAGAACGTGCTCGTCGCAAGTTGATTCAGAAAACTCAACACAGCCAACAATGACTCTTTTTATCCTCATCGACTCCAAGTTTTGTTAATTTTCTTTCGTTGTGCTCGTCAACACAGTGGTACTAAATTCTCTTTTGGAATTGTATTTTACTCGCAGATAAAACGTTGAGGCTAGCTGGAGGAACTTGGAGCGGGGAGGGACGAGTAGAGATATTTTACAATAGCACCTGGGGAACCATTTGCGATGATAAATGGGATTTTATGGATGCACGAGTTGTTTGCCGTGGGCTTGGATTCCAAGGGGCCATCTCCGCTTTTTCTCATGCTCGCTTTGGCAGGGGTAGCGGTCCCATATGGCTGGATGAAGTACACTGCACGGGTTGGGAGGCCTCTATTAGACATTGTCAGCATGCTGGATGGGGTAATCATAACTGTCGTCATGATGAGGATGCATCAGTCATGTGTTCAACAAACGGTAAGTACAAAAGAACAACAGCGCTTTTATTATTCCTTAATTATTTTTATTTCTCCACTGTTTTGCGACTGTTTGGTGGGTCTTACTCGCTCGGGTTTCAGAACGTGTTCGTTGCGAGGTGATTCAGGAAACTTAACACCGCCTATACTGTCTTTTTATCCCAATCGACTCCAGCTTTGGTTAATCTTCTTTCCTTGTGCTCGTTGCCACAAGCGAGGTAAATTCTCGTTTGGAATTTCATTTTACCCGCAGATAAAACGTTGAGGCTAGTTGGAGGAACTTGGAGCGGGAAAGGTCGTGTAGAGATATTTTACAATGGTTCGTGGGGAACTGTTTGTGATGATGGTTGGGATATAAGAGACGCGGAAGTTGTATGTCGTGAGCTTGGATTCGACAGCGCTATCTATGCTTTACCTAATGCTCAGTATGGTCCCGGAAGCGGTCTCATATGGCTGGACGATGTAGGCTGCAACAGTTCTGAGGCCTCTATTAGGAATTGTCAGCATGCTGGATGGGGTAAACATAACTGTGGTCATCGTGAGGATGCGTCAGTCGAGTGTTCAGAAAAAAGTAAGTGTCAGGGAACAACAGTGCTTTGATTATTTAACATAAGAATTGCGTTATTCCTTCGATTTTAAATGCTTTAAATTAGCTTCTATTTTCCACTAATTTACTTGTCAAGTGCAATCGGACAGTTATTAGTGATTGGAGGGTTTGTTTTCAGACAGTCCTGGGCTCTTTTCAAAGTTGAGAACCTTTTCTCCGAGGTATTTTATTATTTTTTGTAATTTTCATGATACATTTGTAATAGGACTCAGAAAATGCCAATCTGGTCTGTAATCATACCAGGATAACAAAACCGGACGACCGTGTTTCGGTGGGTTCGCTCGCTTCGGCAGTTTCGCTTCGCAATAAACTTCTTTCCATGAGCATTGTTGATTAAAACAAGAAAGAGCAAAGGGCGAAAAGGCCATTTTTTCTCCTTTTCCCTTATCCCAAACATCGTAACAGTTATTTTTTTCCTTATGTATTTCTGAAAAGACAAGGACTACAAGTTGTTATTCGTACCAAGCGTCAAATTAGAGCCTGATTCAACTTCGAGTCTGCTCATGAGTCAAGCACAAGTCAGAGCGCAAATTTTTGTTCGAGTCTCTTTCGTGTAAGATAATTCGATCATGTGTACACTTAACCGAAATCTCCCTCTTTTCTCGTTCAAGGCAATGCTCTACTGTGTCGGTGAGGGGTGTCGGTCGAATATCGTGCGAATGCCTGTAACACCTTGAAAGACACTTTTTTCCTGAAAAGTTGGAAGAAAAAATCATTATGTCCTAGACAGCTGGAAACATTTGACTCTTATGGGGAAAATTCGTATTCCTAAAAATTGAGTTGAGGAGCACCTAACTTATATATCAGCGCTAATGACAATCGATGACATATTTCTCTCAGCGATAAACCAGTTATTCTATAACTTTAGGAAATAAAGTTAAGCGTAATGTGTGGCTTAATTGTTATGCAAAAGGAGGGCTGAAAATGATAGACATCTTGTCGTATAATAAATACAATAAATCTTATTGGATTAAAAAAAAAAGGATCTCGATCAAGAAAAAAACAAAACAAAAAACAAAAACAACAACAACAACAACAACAAAAAACAACAAACAAACAAGGAGAAATGGAAATCATTTGATGAACAGGAGCTGGTGAGATATCTCTTAGTGGTCAATTGTGAAGATTTCATGTTGGAGATGCACAAGTCCAAGAAAGTCTATGCATATGCATATAAGCAGATGTTAGCTTTTAGCGATCGGTGAAAACACAACAGCAATTTTGGAACACCCCGAGTTCAGCAGCACACATGCAAGTTGAATCTGTCTCGGAGCGTTGAGTACTCACATAGCACACGCACTGCAGTATTGATTTACTTTTATTTCCTCGAGATATGGAGACACAAATTTGCATTTGAAACCATTTTTGTTTACATTTTTTTCGGCAAACACAGCTGGCAAAACCTTACTGGAATGACTCCCCTTAGCTCTGCTCTCTCATACTGCGTAGTTTTATAGTAATGTGCGTCATTAGGACTCATTAGGTATAGCTTACAAAGATTGAATGGTTTGGGGTTTAACTTTTGGGAAAATTTACTTCCGCGGCTGCTCGGTAGCAAAAGGTTGGGGATATATATTCCCTTGATTTGCCCAGGCAAGCAGTTTATATGCTGCACAAACTGCTGCAAATGTTTTGTTTCTTTTTTTTAAATTACTATTCCTGAATTCACTTCGAACCCTGCCTCAGTGTTCAGCAGAGAGGCAAGCCAATGCTTCACAATGCATTGCAGTGCAAACAGTAACATGCGACACTCGAATGTAGAAATTTGCACCTTACAGGACAAGCAATCTTGCAAAAATTAACAAATCCACGCAGTGCAATAGATTTCACTGTTTCCGCTCCTATGCCATTTAAAATGCAAACGGCTCATTGTCTGTCGATTCCTTCTAATATGAACTGAGGCTTTCCAGCCGAGCCTCTTGCTAATTTCTTGCAATTAAAGGAGAGATAACCTACTCGCGACAACAAACCTAGTGGCTAGTAGGAGCTTACACTAATGCTGAACAGTTTTCTCTTTGCTAGAGTCTCATTGAGAACCTGCTTGACAAGATCACTTTCAAAAAAGGTTGTAATCCATTCGGTCAAATTGAATCGCTGTGTTTACTGTCAAGTTTCTTCTCTTAATAAGCAATCACGATGTTCATGATTTTGTCAGAACTAGCCACGAATGCAGTAGTGTTCGCAGTCAGATAATTTTTTTTTCATGGACTGTCTCAACACTAAAGACAATCTTCAACAACTGGGGTTGATTATTATTTTTTCTTTTTAATATTAACCTGCAGTTCCCTCCAAAGCTCCCAGTGCATTTCAAGTGGTTGCAAGTACCTCTACAAGTGTCATAGCAGTTTGGCAGCCACCATCCAGGAACTTCAGAAATGGAATCATTAGAGGCTTTAAATTGTTCTTCAAACAGAAAGGCTCTGATGACCAACCGGACGTTCGTGAATTTTCCAGTGCCTTAATTCACACACGAAATGTTACTGTTACTAGGTTGAACAAATTTACAGAATATGAATTTCAGGTGCTGGCTTTCACTTCTGTTGGTGATGGACCAAAGAGTGCTGTTCAAGTTGTGAAGACAAAGGAAGACGGTACGTGATAATACTGGCTCTTTACTCGTGATTGTATCACTTAATTCCACTTAATCGCCTTCGCCCATCCAGTATATCGCAGACTCTCGCGTGTGCCGCTAGAAATTAACCCCCGCAGGATCTTTAATTCTTGATTTAAGGCACTATGCAGTTCTTATCTTAGTGTTTTAATGATCAACTGATAAAGTGTCCGAACCAATGACTAACTGGCAATAGCTGTTGGTTTGCTTGGATTAGAGCCGTTTTCTACTGAGCATCGTAAACCTAAACTAGAGTAGAGCCGATCAGTCTCTGAAGGAAATACACGTTTCCGCCAACCGCAAATCGAAGTAATTCCCCATTTGGTTTTACTAACCAATTAAAACGCAAAGAAGGTAAAAGCAGCCGGCTCCAAGCGCGGGAAAACGAGACAGACCGCTAAGCCGCAGTTGGGTTTAGTTTTGCATCTGACTAGATGAAAATTTCGCGCTATTTTTATATCCAATCAAAGAGCAAAACAAAACGGAAACCAAACAAGTTGCGTCATTGATTTTGACACTAAATTAACAACAACAACAACAACAAAAAAATGCTCTATTGACCGGTCGATTGATTGATGGCTTGTTGTCGGTGAAGCAATTTTCTACACATTTATTATGCGGATCTGCTTATAGGGTTGATTATTTTGTTGTCTTTGTGAACCCTCAGTTCCTTCAAAGGCACCCAGTCGATTTACAGTCACTGCAGACAGTTCTACAAGAGTCATAGCATCTTGGCAGCTACCGCCCGCAGACTCCAGAAATGGAATCATCAAAGGATTTAAATTGTTCTTCAAAAGGAAAGGCTCTAATAACGAACAAAGTTTTACATTTATCCGCACTGGCAACGCTTCAATTCATACAAAGACTGTAACTGGGCTGGAGAAGTTTACACAATACAAATTTCAGGTGCTGGCCTTCACTTCTGTTGGCAATGGACCGAAGAGTGAAGTTCAATTCGTGAGAACACGGCAGGACGGTAAAATTCTATATACTTTGGATTTTAATGCTCGCTGGTGGAGTATTTCCCTGTCTTTTACCCCCAAGTATCACATGCCATCTTGTGCCCTCAAGATTTACCCCAACGCATTTGCTGTTACGTGTTTTAGTGCTTTTCTTGTCAGAAATACACCGCTAGGATATGTGAGCAGGCAAATTTTGACATATTAAAAATGCACTCTTAGACAAAAGGCATCATCTCAAGGTTGCGGAGGAAAAAAACAAACAAACAAACAAAAAAAAAACATTCAAATCGTACCTGTATTATCTAGATCCTCGAAGTCGTACTTATTATTATCTGAAATTGGATTTTGAAATATCGAAATTCTCTTTTATGCACTTGGTATCTAAAATTGCTATAGTTAACACTTGAAAGCACTGTGCTCTTTGAGCTTTGTTTGTTGAGGTTCTGTGTTAGAACGAACACATGTTGGGTTTGGCAAACTTTGGCCAGCGAGTGGCCGTTTATTCAGTAACAATACTCGTTATAAAATTATGTACCTTAGAAGTTCTCAGCAAAGGTGGAGTCACACTCGCCTTCCTGTGCAACATAGGATTCATACAGAACAACATCCTGGTGGGAACATAAACGACTGAACAAAAGATCCTGCCTTTCTAGATGACTTCCCCAGGTATAGCAACAGATGAAAACAATTGGGGGGGAGCGGGTGACAATGAACGGGAGGGAAAAATAGAGCACGTTGCGTCAGAACAAGAGAGGCCTGCAGTCACACGGTTTCTGTCCATATACCAGGACGACTCGGACGTCATCACGCATACCGGATGTTTTCGTGACCGCACGTTCAGAGCCAGTGCATAAAACGCTCATTTGTTCGATATAAAATGGAATAAACATTATGTTGAGAATTGATTAAATAGTAAGCGGTACCCGTTTGGAATAGTATTTCAGGGTAGTCCATGGACTGGAGTTCAGTTTTTGTCCATCACCAAGGAGGCATACTCGGCAAAAAACCGGAATGCTTCCACCGGGAGTCGAACCTATGTCTTCCTGGTGAGAAATTTACGGCAGTATACCACTGAACCTCTAGTCTCGGGTTACGGTGAACTAAAGAAAGGCAGCTGTATTCGGAGACGAAAGATATTCATCATTTCAGTCACTGACCAGGCTTAAAACACACTATCTCGTGTACTATTATATAAATAGGTAACAGCATGATTTCGAGTGCAATTTGGAATAAATGAACACTAGTAATATCTTTGAAAGATTAACAAAATTGCACGAGCCCGTAGGGCGAGCGCAATTTGAGATATTTGAAAAAGATACACGTGTGCTTCTTTATTCCAAATCTCTCAAGAAAAATCATGTGATTACTTATTACTAATATACAAACAGTTTCGATTGATAACAATATTTGGGACATTACGCTCGCTCTTATTGGTCAATAATTATGTTTAAATGAGAGTACCTAAACACAGTTGTGAGATCACGCGTATTTTGATTGGCTCATGTGTTGTCAGATGCGCGTTTAGATTGGCTAGTACGCAGTATGATTGCCCATAGCGTGTATTACGAAAATCTACTTAACCAAGAAGTAAATAAACAACATTTTCCTTCATTTTTCAAATTAGTTTTTAGAAATAGTTTATAAAGGCAATAGATGGTGTTTTCTCCGTGTTTACATAGCCTCATCTGAACACTCTGGGGGTGGGGGGGAGGGACGGCGTCTCGGGTGTAATAGGTGTGTCGTGATATCTGAGAACGCTCACGAGACCGGCCACTTTCTGCTTTGGAGCAAACTCAAATTTATTGATCGGACCCTCACTGGTACACCCGCAGGGTCAAGGAAGCTATTCACATAAAACTTCACCCTGATAGTATCAACAGGGATAATGGAATCGAAATTCATGTAGCCCACAATCAAGAATTACAACAGGAGATCGGTATTGTTGCGGACCACAGAGAAAACGCCTCAAAAGAACAGAACAGCGGCGGACGGCACTGGAAACAATTTACCAGCGGAACAATGTAGGATCGAAATGCCCCAATCACAGCCAACTATGGTGATACAAATGGTGGAGCGTAACCAGTCGACTTCATCGCCTGATGACGACTAGCAGCAAGCAGTCGAAACGTCGCGATCTACATCTTAAGTGACTACATCCTGAGACAAACGATAATACTCCATATCATTATTGTAACTACCACGATGACCAAGCACAGCCTTTTTATCGACAATTTCGAGATACCTTCTCATAATTATCCGCTCGGGCTCCGGCTCGTACCCTTTGTTTTGCAAAGTTTTCGTCTCTCCCGGCTTGTAATTTTCCATTTGATCGGTATTTTCCTTTTCCAAACACCATGTTTTCTAAACGGGCAACCAAAAAGCAGTGTTTTTAAACAGTGTTTTTGGCTTTAGAGCTCTTTTAAAGGTTCAGAAAACCTCCTCAAGGCGGTCGCCATTAATTTCTTTTCGCTTGCAACTCGCTTATGTACGCGACATTAAGAGGTCGTGTTTCGTTGGCTCTCTGCGACTTACTGACCTACCAGAATTAAATTGCACGTTTCTGCAATATTCTGTTTAGGATAAATTAACATGCCCTAAGCCAATAAAAATGGAGAAATTGTTGTATGTATATTACCATGAAGCAAATGTCTCATGGTAGAGCATCCGATTCAGAAGTGTCTTTAATAGGTTCGAATCCTGTTAGGAGCATTCGGATTTTTTTCCGAGTATGCCCAAGTCAACAACGATAATTACTGTACACCTCTTCATTTTAGTCTTTGTACCCGTTTAATGATGTAAAATTTGTTTAGACACAACAAGTTTCTCGAATTCCCCGAGAGGTATTCCGAAGCTGGCTTTTTCAATGGGTGCTTTGTTATTGTTTGCGATTCTGCTACTCGTTTGCGTTTTGTGCTACAGAAAGAGAAGAAACGAACTCACAAAGAGGTAGGCTCTACCAAATATTCCCTTATAATTCAGTAGCTCAACTCCAGTGAGGTAAATTAACCCATTCAAAACGAAACACATCCCCTTCTCATTACTGCAAAACTAACACAAATACAATGTAATGCAATTTAGTTTGTCCTAAATTGAAAGCGTTTTCAGAAGCTAGTGAGATATAAAATTAAAACTTTCAAGAATTGCACCACAACATTCAAAGTCGTGTTAGAGACCTTTGGCTTTCACATCGACCATTCTATACCTTAATATGAACGGACATTTCTTCGTTTGTGTTTACTGATACGAAATCAATCGTCATCTTAATATTGATTTCTAGAACTGCAAAGGACATTAAAGTATTGGATGGCTGCGAAATACCCCCAATTAGAACAGAAATTTTAGAAGAATTGGGTCAAGGAGCATTTGGGAAGGTGCACAAGGCAAAACTGATGGACGGGTTGGAGTACTTTGCAGACACAGCACCAGACTGGAGAAATAAGAATTACAAGCAGATGCTTGTTGCGGTAAAAGAATTACCTGGTGAGTGTGAAGTCTATAGAGGAAGTGAAGTGTATAGAAGAATTACCTGGTGAGGGTGAAGGGCATAGAATGGGCCATTCAGGGCAACCAACTGATTGGTAAACAAAGGCAAGATCAGATCTTTATGGATCAGCTTTTACTGATCAATTTTTTTCTTTACTTTTCCATCATACTGGAGATAGCTTGCATGCTTACTCAGTTATGCAGACAAACAAAATGATTCTGTTTAAATCCCGATTGATGATCAGGTTTAAAATGTCACATCATACCTTTGCTGAAAAAAAAAACGAAAACAGAAGCAAAAAATAAAACAACAACAACAACAACGACGATACAAACTTCATTCGGTGAATCGTTGCGTCCTGACTGATTTACCAAAGAAAAGGAGAAGCAATACTACCAATACCTAACGACCTTTCTTCATGTGCACAAGAAAACGCTAACGAAGATCAGAAAATGGAATTTCTCGACGAGATAGAGCTCATGAAGGTAGTGGGGAAACATCAGAATGTGCTGAGTTTTCTGGGCTGTTGGACCACAGCTACACCACTTCGTCTGATTATCGAGTACATTCCTCATGGAGACTTACTCCACTGGCTGAGGGAGAAGAGAAGTCAGGTAATTCTGTTCCCTATATATTGGAGACATGCAATTTATTAATACAGCTTTCAGAGCTGTAATTTAAAGCGACTACCACCACGATTGAGCAAAACCGGTTCTTTCTTTATTTCCTTCTTTCTTTCTTTTTTCCATTGCACACGATAGCTTAGATGACTGAATTCGATAGCGGGGTGATTTTCCAGAATCATGAGCCTGTCCTGCTAAAATTTACTTTAAAAAATATTTCCCCCTTTATTGTTAAACTGCTTCTTTACCAAATGTTAGCAACGTTATGGGACGGAGGCGCTCTCAGACCGTTTTTAGTTTTAAGGCAATTTTAACTGAATCACCATTGTTTCTTGCTCAGTTACTGAAACTTCTTTCATTTTGATGACCTTAAAACAGATTGGTGGTTTTACCTTGGGAGCCGCCCACACTGCCAAAGACGAGGAGTGGTATGCAGGAACAAAGAAACAAAACACAGCTACCGACAGGGTACATGTCGACTAGGGGCAATTAAAGTCAATAGATCAGTCACAATTCATGGTTTACCGGGAGGGAGTGGGGACGGTGCTCATAGAAACGGGGAGGGGGGGGGGGGTATAAAACCAGGAAACAACGGGGAGCAGAGGTGGCCAACCTCTTCCCTAGGGTTCGTAGTGGTGAAAGTACAAGCCCTCCACCAGTGTTGTGCTATACTAGGGTTCAATTCCGAGAACTCGCAAGCCAGCATTTAAATTAAGTTGACTTCATTTGATCTCTACTACTCTTGTAGAGCCCATTTGATCATATTCACGTGCTAATTTGCGCTCTAGAAGTATTAAAATACTATTCCTACCGTCTTTTTGTTCAATTGTTGATTTACTAATCGGATTACTCAACAAACGAATCACGAAAATATGGCTAGTTCCCTTTCTGTGTGAGGCGAATGCGATATTAAGGGAAGGCCGCCAGTTTCACATCAAGGATGGAGACTCCGTGTTAAAGAGCATGATGCTGTCTCGGTTTCCGATCTTCTCTATCCGATCCCCTTTCCGAAGTCTTAAGTGAATTTCATAATCGCTTGGTTCTAGTTTCTTATTATTTTATTTTCGCTTTTATTCTATCAATTTATGTGATTCAATTTCTTACGTTTCTGACGATTATTTAGCTCTGTCCATATGGGTAATCTACATGTTTCTAGCTTCTTCCTTTCGCTTAGGACAGTGAAACAGAGATGTTGACGGAAAGCAACCGCCCTTCCACATCTGCGGCAGAACGAGAAGAGACTCTCTCTTATGGCAACGATGAATGCACAGTAGAAATTCCCATGACTGTGTTTTCGGAATCAAATCAGGAAGGAGATGTTCTCACTGACACGACTGATGATGCATGCGACGAGGGTTGTCAGTCGTTTGATCCACTTGATCTGATGAAATTTGCCTGGCAGATAGCACGTGGCATGGTAAGGAAATGACGTCTCAGTGACAACATCCTTAGACAAAATGAAATTGTAGTTAAATGAAAACGGAAGGGGGTGGCTTACTGCGAGTAGTGGCTTACTGGTGTCTGGCAGAAAGCACGTGGCGTGGTAAAGAAATTCACGCAACTGCGATAACTTCAAATGAAATTGTACTTCACGGGAAAGGGCTGGAGAGAGATGGCTAGTGGCTCAATGGTTACATTAGCATGCAAGTTTCTTCGGTATTTTATTTTCGTTTTGTTAAATTCGCCAAAACGTAAAAACAACAATGTACCACTTAAACACAAAATAGTAGTAACAGAGAAAAACAAAAGAAAAAAGGTCAAAAAGAAGGCAGGGGAAACTGGTACAGCACGAGCCCATTACTGCGGGCCCGAACAATAAAAAATATAAAAGGGAAGGCCTAAAAGTTTTGCCTAAATTATGCCTAAAAATTAACGAGAACTCTTTACAGATGGTGCAAGGCTGTGGGCAGTATTACAATTGAAACAGACATTCTTAAGGGCCCTGGGTTCATCAGGATCATGAGCACATCTTAAGGAAGTGAAATTATAGTCCAGCATTGCAGTTTTATGGGAGGTCAAATCGACAGAGCTTAGGTCCAATTCATCAGAAAGGGTATTCCATATTCTTACAGTTCTAATCATAGAGAAACATTGATAGGTTTTGGTCTTACACACCAGTAGGATGCATTTGTGAGTGTATGAAGTACTTGTACATCTAGTTTGCTTCAAAGAGCGACCGATTCGAGGTAAGATAGTTACATCAACGTCTAAGAAGGAGTTAACAACTAAAAAAAAGAATACCATGTCCATAAGCTCGTGCCAGAAGCAAAAGGGAACGACGCCAAGAGGCTTTAATCTGGAGGGATAAATAACTGGACAGTGTGTTGGTAGCTTAAGAATACACTTCGTGGCGCATCTTTGCATTTCTCCATCCTGCATGGAGCGGATGAGATCTATTGAATACAGCGACCAGATTTGAGTTGCATAGGCTAAGTGAGACCTCACCAACACAAGATAGACGATGCGTCTCGCGGTGATACCACCTAGCTTCCAAACCCGCTCTCGTGCAGTTTATGAATGGATGATCTATTACTGAACAGTTATCGAAAGCTTTGCTCGTATCAAGTTAGCCTAGTAATAGCTTTCAAAACGTCTGCCCCCGCTTAAGATAATGTGGATAGCAGTTAAAGTGCTTTCCAATTACATGCTGACCACTGTGAAGCCTTCATATTATGTCATTTAGGTAGTTTAAAGTACAACGAAGGACGGGAATCAACATTTATTAGATATCCTATCAATTCAAAATATATTTACAAAATTAAGGAAGATGCATTGAAAAATATAACAGGACAACAACAGCAACATCAACTCGAAGGCAACATTGTGCTGTCACAATCGCTATGCTGAACAGCACTTTGATACTCATATCTGTCTCGTGAGTAGAGTTGCCTCGAACGCGGTGAACAATACCAATACCACTTGCGCGCCCGGCTGAGCAATACCGATACCACCTTGCGCGCTCGAACGAAACCACAAAAGAAGTTTTCCACCAAACCCGCCCTAGTGCACTCTACGAATGAGTAATCTATTGCTGAACAGTTATCGAAAGCTTTGTTCATATCAAGTTAGATCACATCTGTAAATGACATCTGTCTGCCGCGCGCTGTCCAAGACAGATCAAATAAAATCCAAAGCTTGCGTTCTGTCAAATTGGTTATGCATGACTTTCCCGAAAGAAAGCAAGGCATCAGCAAGCAGTTTTTATAACAAATGCTACGCGTACTGCTGTTTGCACCGAGAAAAAGTACTCTTCATTTCATTTTATACTTCTGATATCTATCAGTGCGTTCTCTTCGATAGACCTTATGACGGTTTTTGTATGGGGATCCGGTGTTAAATAATTTTCGTAAAACCTTAGCTCAGAAAACGTTATGAATTGCGAACTGAAGGTACAGGGCAAAGGATTATACCGACCAAGTTTAGGGACTAACGTTTGCTTGAGGTTGCCCGGTAGTGTTTTCATTTTTTCATATATTTGTCTGTCGCGGACTGAGAATTCCCGGGAAAATAATTACAGAGAAATGTATGGAAAAATTGAAAATGCTACCGGGCAACGTCTAGCGAAGGTTAATCCCCCAAAATTGGACGGTATAATCCTTTGCCCTGTAGCTTCGGTTTGCAATTGATAAACTTCTCTGAGCCACCTTTTACGAAAATTATTTGACATCGGATCCCCATATAAACACTAATTTACGCTTTGCCTACCCATCAAGAAAGCGGCTTAAATCGCCACAAAGTCTATAGCTAAACCGCAATTAATACAATGAGATTCCTTGTCACCTAGATTGACTCTAAACATCTAAATGCGAAGTGGAAGTTTAAACAATAGTGAAAAAGCATAAACCTTATCCTGGTCCATTTTATTTTTTAACAAGCCGTTTTTAACTCCCAAAACTACTTTCTAATTACAGAGCTACCTTTCCGAGAAAGGACTTGTCCACAGGGATCTAGCGGCAAGGAACATTCTCGTGGGACACGGTAAGAAACTCAAGATCGCTGACTTTGGTTTGATGCGAGAGCTGTACCGTGAGGTGTACGAAGTCAAAAAGCAGAAGAAACTGCCAATTAAGTGGATGGCTCCAGAGTCAATCTTTGAAGAAATTTTTACAACCAAGAGCGATGTGTAAGTATCAGGTCTAGTTCATTGTAGCCACTAAGATCGGAGAAGAGTAAGGCATAACTTTCAAGTGTTCTTGTTAGGGGTTGCTGAAGTATGCTGGGCTTAAATAATTTCACCTTATTTGGGGCACTAGCTTGATTTACGTGGCACTGAGGTCATCCCTTTGTTTTTCTTGCAGTTGGTCTTACGGAGTCGTTCTGTGGGAAATTGCAACTCTTGGTGATTATTCTCGTCATTTTTTACTGTGATTCTTACTCTAGTTGCCAATGGGCTGGTTTTGAATTGTGCAAGAACAAAACAACAGAGTCGCGGTTCTGGGGAATATTTTTCATTTTGACGCTCCAAATTTTCTTTTTTATACTTTTGTTAAAATCAAAGGAAAATGCAAATTATTTCCTCGAACCTCGACTCTGTTCTTTTGTTCTTGTACAACTGGAAAACGTCTAACTTGCTAATATTGTTTTTGAATTGTTGTTCATTTGAGGGTATTTAAAATGTTGAAATTCTGCTGAACAATTTTGGTCAACTCCCAATTGTTATATACCTGCCAAGTCTCACGCCTTAGGCGTGAGTCTCACGCCTGCGGGTTGAAAACTTCGATCTCACGCCGACTCACGCCTGCGGGCCAATTTCTCACGCCTGATTGAAAAATGTGAGTTGTTGTCGTCTTGCTTGACACAATTTCCGAAAATATGTTAACTCAGGCCCATGTAAGGAATGAAAACCGTGTGTAAAATGAATAAATGACAATACTTTCCTCGGAATCTCTGATTTTTGAAGTGAAAAGCACTGGGAGCGAGCTCGCGTTTATACGCGTCCTAAGACTGGGACTTCGCTTTCGGCAGACTTCGGACGTCTTCGGAAGACTTCGGACTTCTTCGGAAGACTTCGGACTTTTTCGGGAATCTTCAAAATGATCGTGTCGTCTTCGAAAATCCCAGCGCTCCCAGGATAAAAATCTCACGCCTACATCTCAGAAAAAGTTGGCAGGTATATTGTTAGCAGTTTGCTTCGCTACCTAATTCTCGGCCGTTTTTAACCTTTTGTTCGCTCGTGAATAGTTTACGAAAACAGGCTACGGTTTGACTATCAAAACTGTTGTACCTCATATAAAATTGTCAGTGATACCAAACCCATTGCATCTACAGCAGGGCGGCAGGGAAAGGGGGTGCCACGGGTGTCTGTGCGCAATCACACCTTTCCCCTCCCCCAACAGGCTAAAATCCACGAGAATTCCGTCAGTTGGCGGCACTGGTCCAAAAGAAAACAAGTTAAAGCAATTCGTTTATAAAGAAGTGGTGTACGTTGCACACTACTGACAGTTTAAATGAAATGGACTATATGCCACATGAAGATGCTGAAAACTCTTATTCTGTATCGATATGTTTGATCTCGACTGACTGATTAACAATTTACCGAGGAACCATTCCCCTTGACTTTCCCCCACTTCCCTACCCTGACCATTAAGGCCCTGACACTCACCCAATCAACCACACCCTGCTATTCATAAGCCTACGTTGCATCTACAGCTCTCTTATTTGCAGGTGGCTCGCCGTACCCACTGCTTAGTCACAAAGAGTTATTGCGGCGGCTGAAAACAGGTT
>BLFK01000658.1:585335-600033 GCA_014634185.1 Astreopora myriophthalma | reverse complement strand
GTTAATTTCTCACATGTCGCGTCGCTTGTCTTTATTTACATAACGTACATACAATTTGCTCGCAAAAACTCATAGTCTGGCGCGTCAAAATGAATTCAAATTCCAATAAGAGCTCCAAGAAGGGAACATTTTCCCGTTCCAAGCGCTTTCCCACGCCTTAAAGAACCAGAGATATGAAAATTTAGAACTTCTTGTCGCAAAATCGTCAAAAGAATCGGTTATCACACATGACGTGTCGCTTGTCTTTATTGAAATAACATACACACAATTCGTTCACAAAAATTCGTCTTGCCTGGCGCGTGAAAATGATTTTAATTTCCAATAAGAGCTTTAACAGCGCAACGTTTTCCCGTTTCAAGCGCTTTCGTACGCCTTATAGAACCAGAGATCTGAAAATTCAAAATTTCTTGTCGCGAAATCGTCAGAAGAATCGATTGTCACACATATTAACGTCGCGTGTCTTTGTAAAAATGAGAGAGTTGCAATCCGCTAGCAAAAACTCGCCTTGTCTGGCGTCGATATGAATTTCATTTTAAATAAGAGATTAAACAACGGAACATTTTCCCGTTTCAAGCGCTTTCCTACGCCTTAAAGAACCAGAGATACGAAAATTCAAAACTTCTTGTCGCAAAATCGTCAAAAGAATCGGATATCACACATGACCCGGCACTTGTCTTTATTAACATAACTGTACATGCAATTCGCTCGCAGATAATTTTCATTTGGATAAGAGCACTTTCTTAGACCTTGTAGAACCACAGAAATAAAAATGTTTGTAGTTACGAAGAAATCATAACAACTTGCCGTCACGTCGCTTACAACGCGGCGAGTGTCGCTTAGAGTTGTAACAATTCAACCCTAAACTAATATTGAAAGAGATTACAACGAATTGAAATAGATTACAATAACGAGTGAAGAAGTGTGTACGGTGTTCACACAACACTTCCTCGTCTCAAGCACTTCCTTACGTCTTACAGAATCAGAGATCACGTCACAAAATCGCGAAAACAACAAATTGACGCGTCGCGTGTCTTGTTGAATTAAAACATTATACCGGTAACTCAAGTTCGCTCGCAAGCACTGTTTACGTCTGGCGCATCCAAATAAAAATTTCATTACAAATTAAAACTCCAACAACAACATGTTTTCTCATTCTAAGCACTTGCTTATGAATTATAAATGTATGCAATTATTTGACACGCAATATTACAAGCTAATTTGTTATATGAATATCTTGGAATAAAATACCTTCATAAAGTCATTCCTATTGAAGAAATTTTATTAAAACATAAAGAAATTGGTTTGATTGGAATTGGATGTTTCACTCCTTTTCTTGAAAGATTAGAAAGTGACACATTACGAAGGTATGCTATAATTATTACATGATAGCTTTGGATGATTTTTTAATGATTTCAAACAAGGTCCTGGATATTCATACTGTTTAAGTTGCAGAAGAGATTTTTTAAAGAGTTCCATGTTTCTTTGTCAAATAAGTGGAATCATTTATTGTTTAACACATAATATTCAAATTTAATATAAAACTATAATACAATGACTAAAAAAGACATTTTACTCATTTTCATCATATTGACAAAAGCTTCAGCAAGGAAAAAGTATCTGAAATCAAAGCATTGTATAAATTATATATAAATCATAAAAAGTTCCGGTGTTATAAGAAAGCTTTCTAACATTTCAAAAGATTAAACTTAACTGCAAATTTAACTTCAGCAATATTAGTTGTTACTGGCACAATAACTGGTAGTATTACATTAAACCCCATTATATTAGGAACGATTTCAGGGGCTGGTTTATTGCTTAAAACGTTGAGTGAATTAAAGGATTATAAAAAGAAAATCAAAATGTCCAAATTCGCTTACACAACATGTGACAAAGTATTAGTTGATCTAAGGTCTTATTTAAGAGAGAAGGAATTTAACCATATTGTATTTATCAATGAAATGAGAATGATATATGACACACTTATTAATTTAGGCCCTCTTGCCGATAAATTTGAAAATCAATACGACAAAAAATTCAACACAAACTATCAAGATTGATTAATTATTTTTTTCATCTCTAACCAATAGTTAATATTACATGTGAGTTTTAAATTATTTTCTGACTTACTTATATAATATGGCAATTCTTTTAATTTACATCTCTCTGAGAATAAAATTAATTTTACACTAATAATTCTCTTCCTATTTGTTTTATTAATCTGAAGTATTACTTCATCTATTTTCTTAAATATCATCAGTATCTTGTTTTTGTCATTTGATGATGTTTGTATGTTATATTTACAACACATGAGTTATCGTATTTTCTAATATAAACTGACTTTTTTCTCATCAAGTGTTTCTTCTCATAAAAGTTCACATATTATTTTGGTATAAATTATTATAACTATTTACCTCACCACAGTTTAAACAAATACCTATTTTTCTATCTTTTCTTGAATCACGTTTATCACAACAGGTTTTATCTCTTTTTTAATATTCATTAATCTGTTTTGCACAAAATGGACAATATGTTTCATCAGTTATTTCTTTCATAGCTTTGTGAATTAATATATTACAACTCATTCTATACAATATTTTATGGAATTTTATATATATATTAGTCTTGCAATTTTTGGAAACAGTATAGTTTACCATAAAATGAAAACCAACGCATTTTGTAATATAATGATGAAAAGCAATGCATTTCCCAAAATTTGAAGGGATGAACCATAAAGTGGAAACCATACTTTTGAAAAATGAGCTAGTATAAAACGAACACAATTTTAGTAGGATTGGAGACAGGTTGCTATCAGTTCAGTTTTCACAAAAACTGAGCTGGTACCCCCATCTTCCATACTACTGATCACGTCTCTTTGTCCGATTTAAATTGCCTGGTTATAAAGTTAAAATGTCCTAACACATACCACGAGAACAGTGCCAGGACAGAATACAGGAATCATCTAACCTTGTTTTGCCGTCGTGGTTCATGTCACAGTGGTTCATGTCACAATGGTTCATGTCACAGCAGTTCATGTCACGGTGGGTGAATGATTCAAATGGCAGAATGGCGTTGAGAGTTTGGCAACCAAATGAAAAAAAGCGTGTGGGACAAGATCACTGTTTTCCCACAATCTTCTGTTCGACCTGGAAGTGTTTTGTCAGTGAAAACTTTTTTGTTTCAGAGACTTTTGGACAAAAAGTGAGGGGCAGATAAAAGTGGTCCTAAAATGAAAGGCTACAGGTTGGTTCAAGACCGGTTTGGTTCAAGTAGAGGCGCTACATTTTGGTGGCATACTGTACTGTTTGTACACAACGTGGGGTTTCGAAGTGTGCTAAAGTTTAAGCGGGGGTGAGGGGTGGACTGAAGACAGAAAGTTTAACTACAAGGCTTTACTACAGAAAACATTCACAAGTTTGTTCACGTCATAAAATGTTTCATGTCATATCCGTATATGGTGTGTAACATGACCATACAAAGCTAAAAATCAGTGTTCTTGTCATTTTACAACATTCAGATAGTAATATGAAAGTTGCTCATCCGACAAGACATTTTATGGAGTTAACGTAGACTCAATCTGCTATAAGTACATTGAGTCGTAATTTTATTATCAAGTGTAGATTAGTGTGATAAACTGAATCACTGTACTTGTGGTTTTGTGTAACTTGTGAAATCTTGAAGAATTTCTTTCTACTTATAATTTTACAAGATGTGCTGTTTTTGCCTTGCCCAGCTGGGATTAGCTTCATATTTTAGTTGCAAGGTAACCAATATCTTATTGCTAGTAATATTTGTTAATAAATTATTGTTGTTGTTATGAACTCACACAGAGCTGGCCTTTTTTTTAATGAAAACTGTAATAACAGCTGAAAGTGCCAATATCAACATTCTGTCACATGCATATGAAGAAAAGTTGTGTACTTTGAAATTGTAAGGCTACCACTCTAACTTGTGTAGTCTTTTATCTTTTGTTTATCACACCAGGCAATTTGAGCTAGGCCAAAAATGCAAAGTAACAGTCCCACTTCCTTCCACTCACCAAATCTGTTGAATTTAATTGATTGAATTTTCAGAAAATGTCTATGTGCAGCTCCTTAATTATACATGCATATTCCTACTAACCATCTTCCAAAAAGAAGGAGTGTGAATGGAGTTTTGCTGGGAATATGCATGCCTAATGAAGTAAGGACCTGTACGGAAATCTTGCTAAATGTTGCATTGCACATTACGATGCACTTTGTATAGGTAATCAAATGATTTCGAGTGCAATTTGGAATAAATAAGCACAAGTAAATTTTTCAAAAACTACAAAAAATTTGTAGTCTTTGAAAAATTTACGAGTGGTTAATTATTCCAAATTGCACACAAAATCATTTTCTTACTTGTTAATAATATACATGCAAAAATTTAATTTCAACTTTCTGCACACAATTTCAACTTTTTGCACTCAATTTCAACTTTCTGCACTGTTTGGGATTAATTGACATGCTCTCAACCAGTCAGCATGGTTAAATTTTTGCATGTACATTATTAATTTAGTAATTAGATTCAACACAGGTAAAATGTTTCAATCAGGCCGTTATAGATCCCCTGGGATACAGTGTATGTGGTAAACTTATGGTTCTTTTGCTTCACTTCAATTTTTTCCCCGTTGGTAAGGTCCTCTTTACCCATGATACAATTTTTATGCCTGTAACTATGAGATGAGATGATATGTGATTAATGCGGCAACAAACAAGCGGAAAGAAGTTTAGACTTCGGTTAGCCAAAACAACTTTAACAGAGGGATGATTCATTGGCCTAGAAGGTATTGAAAGTTGCTGTTAATTATGTAGTAATCCGAAACGAGAATATCTGGGGGCTAGACAGCCTATAAATCTTTAGGCCCGGGCATATATATATATATATATTGTATTTGATTATTATTTTTTAAATGTGAGTAATGTTGAACCAACAAACTATTCCATGGTGCAGAATTAAAGAAGAATTCACTCAAATGGCACTTTTCTTCGCCAATGGAAAGTTCACGTACAAACATAGGTTACTTACCAAAATTTCAGCTCCCAAAACGCTTCCAAACGAAGTAAATTCCTTGTCTAAAGTTGAACAAAAACCGAGCATGGCCGCCGCCATTTTGTAGCAACTTAGCAGCCTGGCGATCTATGGGTGACGTCAAAGATCTCAACTTACAGTGTGGCAAGAAAGTTAATTAAATATCCTCTCCACTTGGGGTGCATTCGATTGGGAAATCCGGATTTAGATCTTAAAATCCGGATAATCGGATTTCCAATCGAACACAAAATCCGAAAACGGATTTCGCAGTGGATTTCATTCATTGAAATTCTTCCCCGACATGGATTTCAATTAACAAAATCAGTCGCGAAATCCGTTTTCGGATTTTGTGTTCGATTGGAAATCCGAAGATCCGGATTTCGAAATCTAAATCCGGATTTCCCAATCGAAAGCACCCTTGTTGTTTCTTTGTATCGGCTTGTGTTCAGTGATTGAATTGCTCAGCTCCGAACAGACAAATTTGCGCCCGTTTTGGCAAAACGTTTTGTCCCGGCTCAGCTACCATTTCGGGGCAATTGTCCTTTTTAACATCGGTAACCGATGCAATGAAATGCCTGTTTTACTATCTCTTGGAGACCTCTTTAAGCAAAAAGGCATGGTCCGAAAAACAAAAGCCCATACAAAGCAAACTGTATCTTGAACGATTGAGCTCTTTGACGTCACGCATAGATCGCCAGGCTCCTAAGTTACAACAAAATGGTGGCGGTAATTCTCGATTTTCGTCCTACCTTAGACAAGGAATTCATATGGTTTGGAAGGGCTTTGGAAGCTGAAATTTTGGTGAGTAACCTATGTTTGTGTATGAACTTTCCATTGGCGAAGAAAAAGTGCCATTTTTGAGTGAATTCTTTTTTAATTCTGCACCGTGAAATAGTTTCTTGTTTCAACATTTATAAAACTCACATCCAAAAAACACAAAACAGAAAAAACAAAAAACAAACGAGAGAGAGAGAGAGAGAGAGAGAGAGAGAGAGAGAGAGAGAGAGAAGACTAAAGGGCAGACTAAATTGTAGACCCGGACCTAAGGATTTATAGCCTGTCTGTCTCCCCATATTGCTCGTTTCGCTTTAATTCATAATTGGCAGCAGCTTGCAATACTTTCTAAGCCAATGAATCATCGTGCTGTTAACGGTGATACCTGGTGTTTATGCAATTTTACACTTGTGAAAATTGGTGCTATTTTGGCACATTTTGGCCGACCCCTTAGCAAAGTGGCGTAAAATGGCCGATTACAGTCCTTTTTATTTATGGCCAAAACTTTACCTTTAACCCTCCCAGAGATTCTTTTTTCGGTCTAGATTAAAGTAGAGGCCTTAAGCCTTCAGCAAAAGTGCATTAGAGGGCAATTAGAGCTGGTTTTGATGCAATTTTACACTTTTGAAAGTTGGTGCTATTTTGGCCCATTTTCGCCAAAATCGTAGGGTTAACCCCTTAGCAAAATGGCCGAAAATGGCCGATTTCAGTGGTTTTTTTATTTATGGCCATAGCTTTGCCTTTAACGCTCCCAGAGGTTCTTTTTTTGTTTCTAAATTAAACTAGGTGGCTTAAAGCTTTAGCAAAAGTCTACTATATGACTACTATACCTCGTCTTCATGCAATTTTGCACTTTTTGAAATTGTTTCTATTTTGGCTCATTTTCTGTGAAATTGTAAAGTTAACCCATTTGCAAAATGGCCGAAAATAGCCAATTTCAGTTCTTTTGCTTTTATAACGTAGACGTCGGCTCCAGCGCTCCCAGAGATCGTTTTTGTGCTCTAAATTAGGCTAAAAGCCTTAAACTTCGTGAAAAGTTTGTTATAGGGCTATAAATGAGCTTGTTGTTGCAACATTTGGCAGAAAGTTATCACCATTTAAAAAAGCAATGAAAGGCGTATAATGTATCCGCAACGTTAACCACCCTGTACGACTTTCTTGTGTTCTCTTTTATTATCATTACTATTTGAATTGACCATATACTATTATTAGGACTCCCGATTAAGAATTCTACATAACATATTAATCGATATACCTTAATCAGTTGTGGAAAACTTTAAAATCTGTCGCCATTGGGCCAAACCGTTTGCCTTAAACTCTCGTTTCAACTTGGTGAACGAAGGGGGCGTGACGGTCGGCGCGACGCAGATTTAGGAAAACGCGACTTCAGACATGAAGAAGAAGTGTCAGAGATATGCTTTCCTCCGATATGTTGCAATGTGGTATTAAAGGAGCATCGGCACAGAACAACATACAAAGCTTCTTTGTTTTCCTTAATCTATGTCACAGACCTGCGATATGAGCCCGCCGGCACTCTAGATCATCGGAAGGGGTGTACAGCAAAATTTTCTCTTTTTTTGGTGGTGGGGGGGGGCGTTTCGTTTAATTTACTTTTTTGGTTTTGTTTTTGTTTTTGTGGATGTCCTTTTGGTCGTGTAGATTTAGTTGGGTAAATGAAATAAGTGAAGGACACTTTCAGGAGTCCATTGTAGGTCCATGGCACAGTTCGTTGCTCGAGATTGCCCTCGTCATCAGTCTCATCCTCTGTTGTTTTATACTCCTGCACCCGATAATAATCTTTCGATGCGTCCATTTTATTAAAATCAAAGTATTCCACTTCCCGGGAGCAAAATGTCTTCTATTCTTCCAACCACTTGGTCAAAGCTCGGCCTTTTATACGGGGTCTTTGCTCCAACAGCCTGTCATCGACGTGTAACTAAAGGTGAAAAAGGGATTTATTTCCTCCGCCGCGTGGAAAACTAAAGATCTTATGAAAAAGATAATATGACTTTCCAAACGTCTCCCTTCAATTGAGTCATGTCCTAAAGAACAGTCAGTCCTTTGAAATAATTGTGAAGTGCGGGTTAGAAATGAATTGAAGAAGTGATCCTCACACTTTTGGACAATTTCAGCAATTGTCTCACATATGCACTTGAAAAATTCAAGTGGCTTCAACGGGATTCGAATCCACGACCTCTGCGATGCCGGTGCAGTGCTCTTACCAACTGAGCTATGAAGCCACCCAGTAAAGAGCAGGTCAATTTGTTGGGCTCATGCGTGTTTTCCCATGAAAGGAATGATGAATGTGAAGTGCGGGTTAGAAATGAATTGAAGAAGTGATCCTCACACTTTCTGGACAATTTAAGCAATTGTCTCACATATGCACTTGAAAAATTCAAGTGACTTGCCTTCAACGGGATTCGAACCCACGACCTCTGCGACGCCGGTGCAGTGCTCTTACCAACTGAGCTATGAGGCCACACAATTGACAGCGGGCCAATTTGTTGGGCTCATGCGTGTTTTCCCGTGAAAGGAATGATGAATGAAAGAAATGATTATGAAGTGCGGGTTAGAAATGCACTGAAGAAATGATCCTCACACTTTCTGGACAATTTACGCAATTATCTCTTATATGTTCTTATGCGAAAGTTCTTATGTTCCCAGTTCTTATGCGAAATTGGTCTGTTGTTCAATTTTTTAAATAATTTTTTAATTTTTTTTAAAAAGAAACTAGTGAGCAGCACACAGCAACTGATCTTGTTAACTCTCTTTAATATCCGACCGGTTTCATCTGATCAAACAGATTTCATCAGGGATTGTAACAAGATGTCTAAAGGGAACTAGTTTTATACATGAAGTTATAGTACAAAAGCACGTTCCAGTAAGGGTGTGAACAGCAAAACACCCTCAAGAAATACGCGCAGGATATAACGTAAGTCCTGCGTGGACAAGGCGTAAAGTTTAATTTTGGGGCTCACAATTTAACGTATACTTTACGCCTTTTCCACGCAGGATTTACGTTACGTCCCATTTGTGAAGATCAAAAAAAAAACAAAAAAACAAAAACAAAAAACAAAGCATAAATAAAGATCAAGATCAACCTCCAGCAAAATGGAAGACGGTGAGGTTATGGGATGCAGCAAACTAGAATTAAACTCGTACTGCAACTTCTTTTCCTTAAATTGACAGCTCTGAGCGGCTTTGGCTTCACTCTTCAATTTCTTGATCTGCGAATCTGTCGAGAGTTCCCCCTGCTCAAAACCACGCTTAAATTCAGCGAACTTCTCTAGTTTTGAATCGAGCAGACGAGAAATAAGATTCACCGTTCCTCACCAGAAAATTCGATCTCTTGGCTACCTTGAGAATGCGGATCTAAAGCAGAAACGTTTTTGCCCGTGGTGTTGTGCGTAATTTACGGTAACACAAACGAAATTTCCCGTCGAGTGAGCTTGAACTCCAAGAGTAAGCCTTTATATACCTGAATGACAAATAGTCGTGCGTGCTTCCTAATGAACCTGAGAACACCTACTGAAATCCCCGCACCTTCTCGATACCAGAACACACCAAGACGCGCATTCTATAACGTGAGAAGATACATTTTCAGAGTTACCACTTCCCAGAATATCCTTTTCCCTGAGGGAGGTTTCGGTTCTCACGGACACTACATCTGCTTGCTTTGGTTTTAAACCTAAGTTATTCTGAGCTGGTTTTCATTTCAACATCTCATGACTTTCTTAGCTTTTCAAACATTCATCGGAGAAAAAGTTAACTTTCGTCCTCTTGATTCAAAATACTTTTGTAAACCGCCAATTATTTCGTGTATTGTCTTTCAGGGTACTGCCTTCCATCCACTTTTCTACAGAACTTCTCCGATGAATTGACTGAGAACCTCATTTAAATCTTGTTCTGTCATGGTATCCAGCTCTGTATGCACTCCAACAGCGGATGTTCGATTTCTGGGGTTGTACATGCTTTTCTCCAGAGCGACCACCTTTCATACAAGCGGAAAGCCCACACGGCTTTTTCTTTGGTATTTTTAGGGACAGACTGCGAGGTGAGCTCAACTAAATGTTTGTCATCGCTCATCTCAAAGCGATCCTCTTTACCTTCTTTACAGTTCACTGTCTCTACAAATGATTACTGTACGATCAGAACTAAATGGATCGCAAAACATTGGCAAAATGGCGAAAATCCGAGGGATTACCTTTCGCAGTTCGAGATATCTTAACCATAATCACACGAGGTCCCCCAGTCTCAAACATGTCGCTTATATCTACAGCCCCATCCTGGGTTTGTTTTCTTCTACTCCAAACAAGTCAAGAGGCTATGAAATAATTTCATCGAGCCCATCGTCCAAATCAAGTTGAACTTCTTTGTCCCGGCGCATTCACCCACTGTTTGTAGCTGTAAATCATCTCAATCGTGGTTCATAATCTCAAATGAAGGCTTTCCAAGAAAGGGGACATCATTGAACACAAACAACACCCACTAAGCTGCAACGAACTCAGCTGATAACTAAAGAGGTGATACTAAAAACTCCAAGACCTTGCTCAAAAGGCAATTTGTTCATATTGTGATTCATGAAGGCAACCAATTCCTAACGCGATTTCAAAATCTGTTCCTACACAACGTAATTAGAAAAAACTTTATACCAACTATTAGCTTTCTTTGTTCTATACCAATAGAAAGGTGCATTAAATCTGAGCGCTACGCGCTCGTTTATTATTTTTAAGAAGGCCGACTGAGGAGCGAAGGCATTATCCTACATATGAGAGTTGGACGAAACGAATTAAACAGAATTCAGTTCATCTCTCAATATGTTTAGAATCAATTGCTAACAACAATGAAACGCGTTTCTTTTCCCTTTTTGTACAGGCTGCCACAAATTAGTTTGAAACGCGTTATTTACATAATTGTGACTGCAAGGGTTTTCGTTTACGGTCATCGTAGCTTGAACCTGTTCATTAAAATTCACGAAAATAATCTTTACATAAGTGCGCTTTAAAGCTATTTTTTGCTCTCAAAATGCGTCAAATCTGAGTGAAGTTTCAGCATTTCAAAGTCGGCCAAAATCCTACTCACTTGATGTAATTTACTAAACCAACATGGCGTTAAAAAAAAAAAAAACTGCGCAAAAATCTGTTGACCAAGGCAGCTACGATACTTTTAAACTTGATTCGGTCATTTCACTGGCAGCATAATTATAAAAGTCCGACGGCTATAAAAAATCTTATGTTGGAAAATGTATAGCCTGCTAAATACCTCTGCGTTCGCAGGCTAGAAAATGTACAGCGCGCGCCGGGATGAAATGCAATAGAAATAAAATTATTCTCTGATAGATTTGGTTACAAAGGATAGCAGTTGCTGTTTTTTGCTCAGATACTGAGATTCAGTTTTCTTATTTTATTCATAAAAGACAGCTAACTTTAGTTTTTCTACAAGAATTACGCAAGATATCTAATTTGTGCCACAACGACTACTACTAAAAAGTGGAAGTACTGATCAAATTACCGTTACGAGCGAGTGTGCTGAGTCTACAGACAAAGAGGTTAGAAACGCCCGCAATCGCGTACAAAGTTCATGCTAGACGTTTGCATAAGTACCATGATATATTGTAAACGTATCTTGCTGTCAGGGGAGGGGGGGAGGGGCATTTGCACATCGCCCTTTATAGCGCTCGTTCTTGTTTGTTTGTTTGTTTTTTGTCTTTGTCTTTACTCTAAGTTGAGTAAGGCAGAATAAAAGATTTATGCAGTAGCAGCCTCGCCTTATTAGCAGCGTATTAAGTTTCGACGACGAGAAAATACACCAACGTTCTTGCTTGCGTTCTCGCCATTGCGCTAACCCTGCTCCCCTAACTGTATAATTATTGATGTTATCTTAATCCTATACAATTAATGTAGAGAGCCATGCGGAAATCTGTCCGAAAGTCATACCGGCAAAATAGTTTAGTTCATGTTGACGGGAAGCAAGGAAAAGAAACTTGCTAAGATGAGTGGATAGAAAGAACTTCCCTATTCGTTCCTGTAAGACAATTTGCTCATGCTCCAAGTTTCTTCTCCTCGAGGTCCGTAAAACTATTTTCGCACATGCACATCACACTCGATAGTGTCACATGACAATTGGAGACTTCTATTACTAAATTACCAAGAGAAGAATCCAGCTAATGGGCCGAGTTTTTCGAAGCAGGGTTCGTGAACCAGCATAAATGCTGATGACAGCCTAAGGGTTATACTTAAACTAAGGTTTGCGCTAGCACTGCTTCGAACAACTAGGCCCGGATATCGCTCTAACCATGCTTCAAAGAACCCCTTCCAGGTGGGTAGATTGTTTGCAGCCTCCCCTTTCTATTCTCTTTATGAATTTTCTTGCAGGAACTTGTCAAAAGTTGTTTTCAGTAGGAAGAGTAGCCTAATTAGGGCTCTATTGTTAACTTTATCACACCTTGATAGTCCAGTATGTCTTCTGAAGAGTTTGATTGACAGACGTGGAATTCACCGAAGAGATACCGAAAGACCAAAAGATTCCCAAAGCCAAATCGGCGGACTGATCATAACGGACTTTTTTTGAATGAGAAATTAATCGTGCCGCCCATTAGAAAATTATGGAGCGCAAGTAGATGTCGCCAAAAAGAATAGCACTCTGCACGATGTATACAATTGGGAAGCTGCCAGCAGTCTAGGAGAAAGCAGGGGGAGGGGGGACAGGGGGAGGAGCAGATTAACAAAGCTGTTACTTATTAGTGAGAAGAGACTACTCACGACTTTTGTCAAAATGATAATTTACATAATAATACTCCATCGTGAATTCTGTTGTTCTGGGAGAAATATTATAGGGTGCCTAGGGAATACCTAAATTTGCTTTTGGTTAAAAAATTTTCAAACCAGATTAATTTTTACAGTTCCTTTGTCTGAGATTAATTATAGTGTGAAACAAAAGGTGAAAAAATCGAAGCGGTTTAAAATTTTTAAAACAAAAACCAAACTTATACCCACAACATGCATGCATTTTCCCCTTCGAGCGTCCCATGATATCTTTCATGGCTGCCTATCGGTAAAAAGGTCTATGTTGTCAATGGTGCCATGATTTTGTTACCTATGGGGAAAAAAAAAAGAAGATTTTGGCCCGTACTTGTATAAATTTAAAGATCTTTCTCTCCATTTATAAATGTAGCAAACACTGTATCTGAGAAAAATTATTAAACTGAGTCTTTTTTGCTAGAGAAATGATCCCGATCGCCATACAAGTCCTGCGCGACTAGCGCGACCTGCCCGGCTAACAACACCTGTTCCGTTAAAAATAGCAGGTGTCTTTTGTATTTATTTTATTTTATTTTACTTTATTTTTATTTTTTTTTATATGCTAGCATGGACCTCTTGAATTTAATTTAATTAATACAGAGAGTCAGAGAAGAACACAGATCTTGCTACTAGTTGAAACACCTTTTTTGTCTCCAGAATTAACTTTTTTCATAACAAGTGGAAAAGCGTTGAAGGAAACTATGAAACAGGTGATTACTCCTCGTATGCTGGAAACTGTTTTGAGAGTACATTATCAAACCAATAAAGCGTAGAGACCCGGTAAACTATACACTACTTTTTACACCTAAGCCTGTGTTATGTGGCTTTTCGAATTCGTTGGTTCTCAGTGCGGATCCATTTGTGCTCCTATCCGGATCCATTTGTGCTCCTATTTATTGTGTGCACACTGTAATTTTATGTGCTATAATTTTTTTATTTTATTTTTTTTACATGCTAGCATGGACCTCTTGAATTTAATTTAATTAATACAGAGAGTCAGAGAAGAACACAGATCTTGCTACTAGTTGAAACACCTTTTTTGTCTCCAGAATTAACTTTTTTCATAACAAGTGGAAAAGCGTTGAAGGAAACTATGAAACAGGTGATTACTCCTCGTATGCTGGAAACTGTTTTGAGAGTACATTATCAAACCAATAAAGCGTAGAGACCCGGTAAACTATACACTACTTTTTACACCTAAGCCTGTGTTATGTGGCTTTTCGAATTCGTTGGTTCTCAGTGCGGATCCATTTGTGCTCCTATCCGTGAGGATTGAAGTTAATTTAGGTTCGGAGTTTGTTTAGAATTGCTAATTGTGCGATTATAATTAAAATGGCAGCTCTTTTAGAGCTCTTTTAGAGCTCTTTTACAGCTCTTTTACAGGAGATGTTTGTGGGTTAAAACGAAACATGCCGTTAATCAGAGATGCCAGACTGCAAGTGAGTGTCAACCGGAATTCTTGCTCTTGTTTACAATGAGCTTATTCACGCAATGTGCACACTTCATTTCTTATAGATGAAAAAGGAAAACAAAAACTGTCATTCCCGAGATAACCATTAGCATAAGAATAATGTTTCTGTGATGAGAGAAAAAAAGAAAAAAAAAAAAAACAGGAAGTTACCATGTTCCTTTCCATAAAATTATTGTTTTTCCCGTGTTTGCCAAAGATAAAATGGAAGCATAGTCTTCAGAGCTTACGACTACTTTCCGGAACGGACCTATCAACTACATGTCTGAATGTCATTTTCACACTATAAAACGTATTTCAGAAGCTGGCTCGGTTTTTATTTTGGCCCCAAAGCTTCAATTTTCTGAATTCTTGGAAATTGTAGTTTTTGAACTCAATGTGCTAAACAACTTTCCTGGGCAATGCCACATATTGACAGACGTCATTTGTCTTTTTTCTTAGCCAATTAGTAGACAGCAAACTCCACCTCAATTGTTAAATATGTTTTACAAATGTTTTGTTTGGTCTCTTTCTCAGGACCAAATTTATTTGCCTCTGCCAAATAACGAGGCGTTTAATAAGCCAATAATAAGCCAAGCGATGGAGCCTTATCTCAAGATTTGTTATC
>BLFK01000658.1:552901-554628 GCA_014634185.1 Astreopora myriophthalma | reverse complement strand
TTTTTTTTTTTTTTTTTTTTTCCGGCCAATAACAAGGCAACAAATTAAACTCTACAGTAAATTAGTTGCCTCAGTCAAATAACCCGGCGTTTCTGTCGCCAATTCTTTGCCAAGCAATGGAGTTTTATTTCAAGACTTGCTACCAACCCATATTTTTCACTGTGTTTGTAGGTGAGTACCATGAAATGTTCACTATTTAACAATATTTTTTTTTTACGAAATGAATTGTGCAATTAAAGTGGCTAAAACACCTATTGTGATGTTGGCCGTTTTATCGGGAGAGATAATTGACTCAATTAAAAGACCCAAGGAAAACAAAGAAACTTGATCTCAGTTAGGAAAGGAGTCTAAGTATCAGATATTCATCGGCTGATGGAAGATCCCATCAAGGTGTATATAACATGTAGAATAGAGCAACTCATTCCTAACTTATTTCATGGGAATTTGATCAAAACACGCTTGGGCAATTCCTATGCGCATGCGCACACACACACACACACACCCACACACACACCCACCCACCCACACACACACAAAAACAACAACAACAACAACAACAACACCAAACCTAAATAAATAAATGCAATTAGCATGGCACGGCATAGCAATTTTACTTGGACAATCCAGTCCAAGGGGTGAAGGACGCATTGAGGTTATGCCTATGTAATGCGCCAACCCCAAGGCCAGACCACAACACCGGGAACTCGGGAACTACGTCCCCTGCGATCGGTGTGTGGGTTGTTTAACGTCCCACGAAGTCATCATGAACAAAGGACAAGGGCCGTGAGACGCGACCTGCATTTTATCGTCCATATTTGAGCATACTAGAAAGCCTAACCATTTAAAGGTGTCATTTCAAAGGCAGCACTTTCTCCTCAGTTATTTTTAAGGCCCTAAGTATTGGTCCTGCCGGGATTTTGAACCCGCGACCTCCTATAAGGGAGTATGTTGCTCTACCAACTGAGCTAACTTTGTGAGTTTGTGAGGTTTAAACCGAGCCAGTGTGAACGAAAAGTATCGGTTCACTGGTTCGCCAGAGAGAACCAAGTGCTCAGGCCAGCCTAAGAAAGATCGAGACGTTTCAACTACTAGACTCCGTTGTCCATATTGGTATCACTCGGACTGTCGGCTAACTCGCTCAACTTACACTGTACCGATTAACTCAAGCGGGACATTGCACAGCATTGAGACCTGTTTTATCTGATTACTCGATTCTTCTATGTCAAATATGAGTTAAAATATTGAATGCCATGCGATGTATTCCTTTATCACACTCATTTTGAAATCGCTGGTGATCCTTGCAATCCGATTGGCTCTCGGGGGTGATTTATGCACAAATCGCTCTATTTTTTCTCTAAATCGCATCCTTTTTTTTAGCCCATCAAAATCACGCATATGATTTCGGACCAAATTGCACTCCATTCAGTTATTTACTTTTCTTTTACTTGCGTAACGTGAAAACCAACAATGCTAAACATTTGTGGTCGAAACATGTCATATCCCCCATCAGGATCTCCTGGCGTGAGTTT
The DNA here is from genome assembly GCA_014634185.1 of Astreopora myriophthalma. Lineage (NCBI taxonomy): Eukaryota > Metazoa > Cnidaria > Anthozoa > Scleractinia > Acroporidae > Astreopora > Astreopora myriophthalma. Next base: position 553,099 of record BLFK01000658.1, on the reverse strand, counting down.
CCCTGAAGTACTGAAACATCTCGGTAAATTTTGCTTGGCAGATTTTTATGTGTTAGTCATTCATTTTCCAAAACTTGAAATTTTGAGGTGGGGTCCCACGGCTTGATTGAGGCAAACGGCCTGAAAGCTCCAGTCGTTCGCCCAATGCCTGATTCAAAGTTATCTCTGTATTACGTATTTTGAGTAATTTAACAAACA